>JASZXU010000483.1:0-20441 GCA_035521515.1 Phenoliferia sp. Uapishka_3 | reverse complement strand
CACTCCGCGGACAACTCCTCATCCCTTTGTCGTGCTTTGTCGTGCTGTTCGATACTGTGGTCCCATAGCATTATTTATCCATCAACATTGCTTTCAATCAAGTGTCGTGCTTCTACAATTTAACATGTCCTTGACTTTCGTCCAATTCGTGACCGAGACTCGCAACCTTATCACTGGCGTTCACGACGACGAAGCTCGACAATGACAAGAGTTACAACTCGGCAAGCGCGCAAAAGACCACAGTCTTGATTACGTAGCACCGGCACAGAGCGCCGGTCACAACTTTTGAGACTCGTCTCTATCAATCCATTACAGCTCATCCTTCGGTCTATCACCTACTGAGGGCTCCGGAGCCGGCTCGCCTGCACTAGATGTTTTGCCGCTGGTCACTTTCGCCTTTTTTGGCACTTTCTTCTTCCGCAACCTGCCTACCTCGTTCTCAACCTCCTTGGATTTCCTCTCCACGTCGGCAACTCGAAGGATCGGGTCCTCGTAAGCCTGCAGTCGCTCCTGCCGTTGGGCGTTTTCGTCGAGCCAATTCCTGGCGTCAGAGGCAAGCTTGACCAATCCTTCGATCTCCGCGTCCGTGAACTTCGTTGGAACCCCTCTTGCTTCGTCGATCGTACTGTTGAGCTTCGCCGAAGAAGCAAAGACGTCTGCTGAAGCCAGAATTACCGCGAGAGCCTCTACAGCTTGAGGTCGCCGCGAAGCTTCTGCCGAGCGTATAGTCACATGCTTGATTCATTTCCGGTAACCAAGGGGGGCAACCGTAGTTGGCTGGTAAACTAGATACGGGCGCTCTGCCCTTCGCGAGTCGGTGAGGTGACCTCTCAAGTTCGCATAGGGCAAAGGTCAGTATCTAGCTTAGTTGGCTCGGATGGCGGGTTCAACGGTTGACGCTCACTCGACGCGTAAAATAGTCGCCCAGTGGCAATCTCCAGCTTAGAAGAAATGGACTCAGTCGATTTCTGGTTGCTTTTGACAACCTGAGAGCCCTCCCCACTCATACCTTCATCTTTGCAAGCGGATCTGGCAAGAGCTGGTGCAAGCTGGCACTGCCGTCCGCCCGACTCGCAGTAGCACCCTTGACCCCTAAATGCAGCCGAGTCTTGGGCTTTGCTGTCGCGTCTCACTGGCTTTGAACAAGATCTATGGCCTACGCAACAAGCTCCGACCAAGGCGAATGGAGTGGCAGTTTTCCATCAAATGCGTCCCCGTCGCTTACGCCTTCGAGACCCGCACCTCCAATACCCATCCAGCGGTCAGACTCGTCGTCTTCAAGTAGGCCCCCACCCGGCCTGGCCAGCGGGTTTCCATCTACGTCCACGACTCCCAGCTCTCCGTATGCGTCGAGTCCGCTGCTTTCTTCCTCGTCTGGCCAAAGCGCCTCATCTTTTGCGCTTCCCGGCACCGGAGCTGGAAGTGCACAGACCATTGTCCGCCGTGGTTGGATCAGTGTCAAGGAGGACGGACTCCGAGCTTGGATCTGGAGTAAGCGGTGGCTCGTCCTTCGCGAACAGACTCTCAGCTTTCACAAAAATGAGGTGCGCATAGTCCCCTGGGGTTCCCCCACCGCGCTAGTCCTCCAGGTAGGCTGATCCTTCATTTACCCTGCTTTACAGTCGAGCATCACGACAAGCTCACCCGCCATCTACCTTCGCGAGCTGTCGTCGGTCACACGCGAGGACCTGAAGCCATACTGCATCTCCCTCGTCACCCCGGCGCGCACGTTCTATATTGCTCTCAAGTCGGACGAGGAGCTCTATGGTTGGATGGACGATATTTATTCGCGCTCACCTCTCATGGGCGTTTCGAGTCCAACCAACTTCGTCCATCAGGTCCATGTCGGCTTCGATCCAGTCAGTGGGGCGTTTACTGGTCTGCCCGAGCAGTGGACCCGCCTCCTCACCAGCAGCGCCATCACCAAAGAGGATTATGCAAAGAACCCTCAGGCCGTCCTTGACGTCCTGGAGTTCTACACGGACATTCAAAAACGCGAGAGGGACGATTTCGGCCTTGGAACGACGGGCATGGGTATGACGGACGGCGGAGACAAATCAGCCAGCGGCACGACAGCAGCGGCACGATTTGGGGGAACCGGCCTGGCTGGGCAGCGAAGCGATAGCCTTTCCACTACCGGATTAGGTGACTCTCATTCTTTGCACCCCAAACCGACCTCCGGAGCGCCTACGCTCGCGCCGTCCGGCTCGAGGCTTCCCACTCAGACTGGGTACCGCCAAGCGCCCGGACCTCCTCCCCGCGACCCAAGTGGCACGAGCAATGGTGCTTCGATGGAGCCTCTGGCACCAGGAGGCACTCTTACTTCTGTGGCTCGTCCCAATTTGACGCCGGGACGCGCCGCCCCTGCAATCCCGACTTCAGCTGCGTCGGCTTCCACGAAGGACTACCCGACTACTCAGGCGGGACTCAAGCCACTCCTTACGTCCTCCGCATCTCGTACAAACCTCAAAGAAGCTCCACTTTCTTCTTCCAAGGCTCCCTCAACCGGCAACAAGCTCGCCACGGCGTCGTCTGGTCCGAAGCCTCTTCATCTTGCGTCAGCATCAAAGCCTGCAGGAGAGCTCCCCCCTCCCGCTATTTCAAAAGTCACCACTGGTTCCAAACCACCCCCGCCGGCTTTGCGGAAAACTGAGAAGACGGAGGGAGACCGTCGCATCTCGACTATGTCCGAGGCGCAGATAATGACGAAGCTCCGGTCGGTCTGCTCACCTCAGGATCCCAACACAATGTATTCGAAAATCAAAAAAGTGGGTCAGGGCGCTTCTGGCTCTGTCTACGTCGCAAAAGTTCTGGCGAGTGGTGCGAAGGTCGCGATCAAGCAAATGGACCTCAGTCATCAGCCACGAAAGGAGCTCATCGTCAACGAGATTCTGGTCATGAAGGAGAGCCAGCACCCCAATATTGTCAATTTCCTCGACTCTTTCTTGGTCAGGGGGGCTGAACTATGGGTTGTGATGGAGTTCATGGAAGGTGGCGCACTTACAGATGTCATCGACAGCAATTCTCTCGAAGAAGACCAGATTTCCAGCATCTCGAATGAGGTGAGTGATCACTGAGCTGTGTTGTCCCATTAGCGTCGGCTGATGTGACGTTCTGACCTTGTCTGCAGACTTGCAAAGGTCTGCAGCACCTTCACGCTCAAAGCATCATACATCGCGATATAAAGAGTGATAACGTCTTGCTCGACTCGCAAGGACACGTCAAAATTAGTGAGCTCTAAACTTACCTCATACAAGTAAACATGGGTGCTGACCCGTACTTTTCCAAGCCGACTTTGGCTTCTGCGCCAAGCTGACAGACCAAAAGTCGAAGCGCGCCACCATGGTCGGGACACCGTACTGGATGGCACCGGAGGTTGTGAAGCAGAAAGAATACGGGGCGAAGGTCGACATCTGGTCGCTTGGCATCATGGCCATTGAGATGATCGAGAATGAGCCGCCTTACCTCGACGAAGAACCGCTGAAGGCGCTCTACCTTATAGCAACAAACGGCACGCCGACACTGAAGAAACCTGAGAAGTTAAGCAAGGAGCTGAAGAACTTCTTGGCCGTCTGCCTTTGCGTTGACGTCAAGTCGAGGGCGACCGCTGACGAGCTCCTCCAAGTAAGCAAATCTCAATTGCCGCCGGGCTGAACTAATCTTCATCCTTCCAGCACGAATTCTTGAAGAAGGCGTGTCCACTCTCTGGTCTTGCGCCTTTGCTTCGATTCCGTAACACGCAACGATAGCCTCAGTTACCTATGTAGATTCCGAAGGTCTGTTCTTGTTTGAAACGATATTGGCTCAGTTGTCAAATGGTTGTGGCACTGAGAACCGACCGAACAAATTTCAAAGGCTCAAGCAAACTAGAAGGAACTAAAGTCGAGAGTGGGATGAACCGATGGAAATAAGACAGATCTTGAGGTAGGCGGTCGGGTATGGTTCTTACAAATGCCGTACTCAGGAAGCTCAACTGGTCTAGGTCAATCCTTTGGATCGTTCGTCGGGAGGCAGCGTTCACGGATGAGATGCAGAGTGTAGATTTGGGAAGGTCGGAAAAATTGGAAGAATTTACTGCGTCGCACGGCGCACCATCTCAAAGAGTGTCCAGTCAGCATGTGTTCTCGTGACAACAACTTTCGAAGCGCTTACTTCTTTCGCCCACTTGGCGACCCGCTTTGTTTCAGGTCCACCCGCCTTCGTCCTCCCTGCCTTAAGCATGTCGGTGACCCAAGTTGAGCTGAGAGCCTCCTTCAATTGGCCGGCCGGGAACGCTTCGGCGAGATCACCCAAAAGTCCGATGGATGACCTGAGTATCGTCTCCGTACGGTCTTGATCCGTGAGCGTGAGGTGGAGGAATGTAAAGATCGAGTTGACGTAAGGCAGGAGGATCTCAGCTTTTCCGCCTGTCTTCAACCCTCCGATAATGCCGATATACGCCTCGAGGATGCCCTCGCGAAGACCGTTGATGTAGTCGACGAGGTCAAAATTGCTCTAAAGGACATGCAAATCAGCGACCACCGTGAATGATCGAAAGCTACTGATCCGTACCGGATCTGCGCGCATAGCACCGGCTTGTTGAAGCACACCCATAGTCGTCTCAAGGAACGGCTCGAAGCCCGGCCCTACAGCTATGGCAACGTCCCCAAAGCAGCTGAGGATGACGGGCTTTACGCTGCGATGGAGCACGCTGCTTTGAAGATCGGCAAGGAGCACTTCCATGAATCCTTGGCAGTATGGGAGACTCGCATCACCCAGTGCCCGACAGATGTCGCCAATGAGGCCGACGGCGATGGAGCATAGCTGATACTCCTCGTGAGAGCTGAGAGCGCTGATGAGGAAGGGAAAGAAGGCTTGGAGGTAAGGGTGGAAACTTTGTTCGAGGGCGGAGGTGAGGGCTCCGATGCAGAGGAAGGCGTCCTCAAGAATCGGCGACTGCTTGCCCGCTGTCTGAATAAGTTGTAGCAGTAGCGTCATCATGCGATCGGCGAGCGGCTGGATTTCTTTGCCTAGGCGACGAGTAATGCTCTGCATTGACGACTAATCAATCAATCAATCAGTTCCGGCATGGAGTCAGGAAGACGCACCGTGAGGACGCCGCAAATGTTGACTTGAAGCTCGTTGTAGTTGTTGCGGTCATCAGAACCGACGAGCTGGTCCTATTGAGGAGGGAGATTAGTAGGTCACGAAGTAAAGAAAATCGTCGCAACTAGCCTGAAGTCGAAAGAGTGCTTCCGAGCGATCGAGAATCGCAAGAACAAGTTTGGATACAACGTTCAGACAATCGGTGGGGGCGTGGGTTACGAGTGTGGAGAGTGCTTCATAAGCTGAAGTTCTGGAGTTGGACTCGTTGGACCCCCTACTCCAAAGAAACGGTCACTTTGTGGTATAAGCAAAGTGAAGAGAAGCGTTCTTACTTTTCAGCCAACCGAATGAGCGCCGTGACAATGCCGTCGTAATAAGGACTGAGAGGAGTAGTCTCGGCAGCCGAATCGCCCAATTGCTCGGCAAGGTTCATGATGCTCCAGCAACAGTTGCTGACGATGCGAGGCGACTCGTTCATACTTGCCACCAGTGCGGTGATGAGCGATGGTAGATGAACATCAACCTTGATCGTCTTGACGAGGACGTCAGATATCCTTCCCAACGTCCAAGCGGTAGTATCGCGAACATGAGTCGACTCGTCGCGCATCATCTCAATCAAGGTAGGGAGCGCCTGCGCGACGAGAGGCTCGAGTATCTTCTCCTCCGGTCCGTCCAGTATCGAGCCGAACGACATGACGGCAGCTTCGCGGAACCTCCAGTCGGGATTCTTGATGTTGCCCTCGACGAAGGGGATGATGGGTGTGACAATCGCGTCGCCAACACATTGAGCAAGGAGGGCGAGACAGGTACCGGCGGCCATCGAGACGTTCCATTCGTCGTCAGTAGCGTCCTCTTCTTGCTTAGTGAGGAGGAGTAGGAGGACGGGGAGGACCTCGGGGAGAGCCACGCGTGCGAAGTGGGATGACTCGCGATCTGGTGCCTCGCTGAACTCGGCAGCCTCCTCGGCCTCCAAAGCTAGTTCGATTTCCTCGTCGCAGACGGTAGACCAAAATTCAACAGCTTGAAGTGCTACCTGCTCGTCGGCATGCTTCATCCCGAGCACAGTAAGCTACGAAACAGAGTATAAAATATAGTAAGCTTTCGCTCGCGTGCGTGCCGACTAAGGCAGTGCATACCCCGAAAAGTGCTCGTTCCATGTAATACTTCATCCAGTCGTAATAAAGGTGCATGATCTTGACGAGACATTCGAAAGCGGCGACTTGAACGTCCGAGGATGGAGATTGAGTAGCTTCGCAGACCACCTGCATGATGTAGTTTCGTTCACCCTGTTTTGAAAATGTGAGTGCATAGCCCGGCGCACCCACAAAGAACATATACCTCGCGAGCAAAGTTCTCTTTGATGAACTCAAGTGAGTTGTAAAGTGCGTGGACAGCAGCAAGTTGCACGTCGACGCTATAGCGAGGAGAGGCGTGAGCTATCAGTACCGTTTCAAGTCGCGACTGACGCTCCAAACCTTGTCTCTTCTTTCCTGGCTCCCTGAACTACAGCAGTGAGAATTTCGTTCGACTGAGCGGCGAGGACCTCTGGTTTCTGTAAGGCGAGGAAATAATGGACAGTGAGCGGCGGCAACAGCACGCGCCAGTGCAATGAATCTAGCGAAACGGCACGCACGATACTTTCACAGATGTAACCGATAGCCTGAAGCGCGGCCTGTCGTAGGTCCGAGTTGTCGGCGCGTCCGACGAGTTCGAGGAGCTGAGCGATGAGGGTGTTCCAGAGGCCGGCGGGGAGCTCAATCGCGGCAACCGCAGCAACCACTTGGCCGGCAACGTTGCGAGCACCCTTGTCCGTAGCAGCGAGAGTGGCGAGCGTATCCGCCTTTAGCTGTTCGCGCGTAGCTGCGTCCAGAGCCTTCCACCTCGCGGTATACTCATCCTGGCGCGGGACCTCGCGTGCCGAGAGCGAGTTCTTGATGGCGAGTCCGGCAGCGTTGCGAATATGAGAAGGCGCTGTGTTGTCCGCTAGCGAGTGGGAGAGGGATTGGATGTACTGGGCAGGGTTCGTGGCGAGGACGTGCGCCAGCTGTGCTGTCGCATTTTCGCGTTGCTGCTTGTCTGGCGAGAGTGTTAAGGAGAGTAAAGAAGAGGCGTCCATCCTGATTCTTGGTGGCTTGAAAGCTCAAGCTCGTAAGGACGGTGGGAGATAAAAGCAGGAGGGAGCTGCTAAAAAAAAAGAACTGAAATCGAGGACACAATTAAATCCACTCGCTTTTCGCCACCCCTCGTCGCGGTGGGCTGCCCTACTTCTTCCAGCAACGCACACAAATGTCAGAGCAAAGAGTGAGATGCCCCATTGCATATATCCTCGCCCATCCTTATTCATTCTCTCTCTCTTGCAGGGCCGCGGGAGAGCTTCTCGAGGGGGAGCAGCCCGGGGAGGAACCAGTTCATCCAGGGGAGGCACAAGGTCGGACGAGAAACCTCGGCGGGAAGCAATACTAGACCTTGCCAAGTACGTGGACAAAAGGGTGCGCGTGAAGTTCACTGGTGGAAGGGAAGGTCTGAATTCGCTCACTCTTGCGCCAAGGTCAGTAGCTGACAGCTTTCATACCGACCCTCAGTCACCGGCACTCTTAAAGGTTATGATCAGCTCTTGAATCTGGTAATGGACGACATTGAGGAGCTCATCAGAGGTGAGTATAAGTGGCATCATATCCGCCATTGCAGAGCGGTACTTCGACGTTCGCACTGATGACGATTGCTGTATTTTGCCAATGAAAGATCCAGCCACCGGTCTTCCTCACGAGCCAATGCAAACTCGCTCGCTGGGGCTTGCCGTCCTGCGGGGTACGAGCCTCGTCGTTATCAGCCCTGTAGACGGGTACGTCCTCATTTTCGCCGGCATTCCAAATTTCGCTGATTAGGTACTGACACCAATTGCTTTGGACGTCTTCAGGTCGAACGAGATCGAAAACCCGTTTCAGGGCGAAGCGTAGACTTCGCCCGGCACGCATTGATCGACCGGGACGTCGTCAGGATGGAGCGTGGGAATAGCTGTTTACAGAAGTACTGGGTGAACAGTGAGATGAACTATGGTCTGAAGCTTCTCCGCATTCTTGCGCGATACAGGGATTGCCTAGCTTGAGGTCTATATCACCGACGGTGAGCGTGCCTCGGCGTGAAATCCAGAAAACCGTAACCTACCACTTGCGTCTGACTCAAGCAGGTGCAGATATTTTGGCCAGGCGCCTTGATTGTATCATACAGTCACAAGGAAAGCGCTCTTTTGTACGTCTACATCAAGTGGAGCTTATTGTAGACTTGCCATTGCTTGCCATGGGAGTATGTTGTCATGCCTTTCGTTCGAGTGCTCCAATTAGTTTTAGTTTCTGCAGTCCTGGTTTCGGAGGATCATCTCTCAGGATGATTATGACACGACGCTCGACAACTTATTTTTGAGGTGAATTCTAAGTGGTCGACAAGTGCTGACGTAAGGATCATGTTCAGACTCAAGACGCCGATGAACTCGGCGTCCTACGTTCTATCAGATGAACTCGGCGTCCTACGTTCTATCAGATGTAAAGCAGGCCATCTGACGACCGTTATCAAAGCTTCGAGCGAAACACCAAATTCTTTCGTCGCACTGGAGGGTGTTAAGATTTCCAGGCGCCGTTTCGACGGATTCCAAAGTGAATCTCTTAACTTATCGCCAATAACGCCTAAATGGCGTATATCCTTAAAGCTTCGCAGCTACCGCCAGTTTTTCTCGCGAGTCACACCAGCCGCGGCTCATGAGCCCTTTTGTCCTCAGCCCCGCTTGCGCTTCGACACTGACCGGTACCTAAGTATCATTTGTCATCCTTCATCCTGATGAAGTCCCTCGATAAGCTCCAACTTCTGCAGCAGCTTGGTTTGATATCCACTCACTTCAAACGCCGTACTGTTTCCGGTAAACTTCGAGTGCCCCAACGTCGGCGGAACGTCCCTGGCTTTCGAGCCAAGCGATGATGTCACTCATCTTGACGACGCTCAACACTGGCAAACCAAGATCCTCCTCGACCTCTTGCACTGTGCTCCTCTCCCCGGTGCCCCTTTCCTGGCGGTCGAGCGCGCTGACGATTCCAACGGTAATGCCTCCGTTGCCAGAGACGACAGCATGGGCTTCGCGGATCGCAGTTCCCTTCGTAATGACATCGTCGATAATGAGCACGCGCTTTCCGCCCAAGTCCGCTCCAACAATTGAGCCACCTTCGCCGTGGTCCTTCTTCTCTTTACGATTGTATGAATAGCCAACATCTCTCCCCCTCCGGGCGAGCTCAGTCGCAACGGATGCGGCAAGGGGAATGCCCTTGTAGGCGGGGCCGAAGAGGATTTCGGGAGTCGAGGTGGAGGATGCAGCGGAGGGTAGACCAATGAGTGGATGGGCGGAGATTATTGCGTCGGCGAATGCTATCGACAGGGCGAGGAGGAGACTGCCTGTGTTGAAAAGGCCGAAGTTGAAAAAGTACGGCGAAACCCGGCCCGATTTGAGCACGAAGGAGCCAAAGAGGAGGATGGGGGTCTCTTGCTTGAGTGAAAGTTCGATGAGTGGGAACGCGAAGGATGAAGACGACATTTTGTGGAAGAGTGCTTCCGCCGACAACAGGACCGTGGCTTGAATGGAAAGAAAAGACAGCTTGCCCGGCCCAGGCCGATGATTTCCGGTGCCGTTCCTCAGCTCTCTAGTCCACCGATCCTCTGATCCCCGACCACAGTAGACAAGAATGGACAACTTGGCAAAAGGACCTACTCTGGAAACAAATGCCCGTGGTATCCCAAAGGCCGTTTTCCTCGTAAGTCGCTCCTTTCGTGATGCACCGCAATTGCTAGCTCATTCCGCCCACCTCGACGCAGGAAAGTGTGGAAGAGTTCATTGGGGGGCCGGAGGAGGATACCGAAGGGCCTCTGAAGGCACTACAAGAAACACTCGCGTGAGTGCAGAGACGAAGCAGAGACTTAGCCGAGGACGACCCGGACGCTACTCATTCCTCATACCTCGTCACCCACAGCAAATACAAATTCATGGAGTCAAACAGTCTAACCCGAAGACTTGGACTCGACGAGAAGGTACCGGAGCTTGAACGCACGATCGGGATGATCAACATGCTACAGAAGAAGAAGGTGCGTTCAAGACGGTGATGCTGCCACCGGTCGACGCCCATACATCATTGACCCTTGTGTTTGGCCTCAGGATGCAGGGGAGCCTTTTGAAACGACCTTCGAGCTCAGCGACACCCTTTACGCCAAGGGTGAAGTCCAGGAAGTCGAGGAGGTGTATATTTGGCTTGGAGTACGCTTGCCACATCATCTCTACCGACCATTCCATGGCGTGTCGTGCTCAACGCCGATATGCGCGATCTTCAAAGCTTGCACTGACTGACTGAGCATGTCGCTGCCCAGGCCAACACCATGCTGGCGTATCCGATTCCGGCGGCGCACGACCTACTTTCGTCAAAGCTTGCCGTGGCTACAGCTCAGCTCCAAAACGTCAAGGAGGACCTCGACTGGTTAAGGGACCAAATAACTGTTACAGAGGTCAACGTCGCGCGCGTGTATAATTGGGACGTCAAGCGGAGGAGAGATCGGCGGGAAGCAGCTTTGGTAGCAGATGCTTGAGAAAAGTGGCAAGCTTTGTACTTAAGGCGACGGGCTGCCGCTTTGTGTGGTAGCGGGCAAAAATTCACCCATTTGTAGCTTGTTTCAAACATTCGCACTCGCCAACCTTCGGCGGGCATGTTCCACAAAGTCATCTATCAAAGAAGGCCACGCAGCTGAGGGAAAAACAGTGAGCTTTGTACACGATTTGCTCCGAGTGATCAAATATCGTACCTTCCTCGTCATGTTGAGCAAATGCGCGGTCAATTGTACGCGTGAACTCGAGAAACTGAGGGAGATGCAGGGCTCAGACTCGCAAGGTTTGGTTGTTTTGGCGAGAAAGAAAGATGAAGCTCACTAAAGTCCAGGTGTCCTTGGAAACAGCCCTACTTCCTCGCTCTACGAGGAAGTCCTGCCACATTGCTAGATGCTCTTGAGGGAAGGTCGAGTCGGGGTCGAGCGGAACAAGCAAGTTCCAGAATTCTGACGCAATGTCAAGTTCTAAGGCAAATGGCCACACGCTTCAGTCAAACGGTACGGCAGCCAAACATAAGGCAGACTGACGCATGCTCTTTTGCCCGGCCTCCTTCGCGTAGTCGAAAGTGAAGTTGTAAATCTTTCGGAAGAGGTCGGGATTTTTCAGGTCGGAGCGTAAACGATTGACATGTCCACGTTGAAGCTCGATGGTGTCCTTTCTGTCAGTAAGGTGAGCCTTAGTCTCGCTTCGCACTCGCCTTCATCTCTGTCAATTACGGCCTCGAGCTCACCCAACGTGTTTCCAGCCATCAATGAAACCCTTTTGAGAAAATCGTGGCATAGTTTGCGCTTGTGTGAGCCACGCGAGGGCCATGAAGACCACGTCGGAAGGCTCGATCTTGAGGTCTTCACAGTACCGAAGCGTGCCTTCAAAGTCGGTTTCCTCGGGGTTTTTATCGTCTGCGCACCAACACCTTCGTCACTCTTTGCTCAGTGAGCTCCACCGCTTGAGCTCGCTTACCTCGATACTGTTCCCATAGCTTCTCCAAGTTCCGGGTCGCGGCACCTCCTTTACTTTGCTCTCGGTTCAGATCAGCAGCCTTGCAAGCTGAGGGGTCGTTATAGAATGCGTCCAAGGCAGTTTCGAGTCGCCAATTGGTACCCCTAAGAAAGCGTTGTGACTCGGTAGGCCTGCAGGGGAGCGATAGCTCAATGGGACTACATGGAGGCTTTGGCTCAAAAGCACTGACGAGGCCCCCGTGATGTCAATGAACTCCTTGGTTCTGCTATCCTTTGTGACCTTGTTGACCGAGCTCTGCTTGGTGGGAAGAGGTGTCAGGACAAAAATGGGATCGACAACGTACGAGAGCTTGCCATGTCGAAGGTGGGACTTGAAACGCTGGGCAACTCGTAGGTTCGAGAGCCTCTGGAAATTAGCGCAGGGAGAGTCGTATTGGGCACGGTGCCGATTCCAATGTCGATGTTGAAGTTGAAGATGTTTGGTTGTGTCACCGCGTGGGGCGGCGCCGGACTTTATATTGCCGATATAATCCGAGTAATAAATGCCTTGCACTCGGTGAGGGTTGTACGCTTTCATCGCTTAACAGCTTCATTGGATCTACCTTGACCAGCGAGGCTGGGTCAAAGACAGAGTGTACCGACATGGAACTGCCTGGCGAAGAACATGGGGTTCCGGTGGCCCACGACTCCTCTTTCCTGTCGACCATGGTGAACGACCCACCGCAGGACGATTCTCCGAAACTCACCCGTCCGCTACGGGCCGTGTCGCATGTCAATTGGATCGGTCGGACAGTTGAATGCCCGCCGACATCTCTTTGTCCGCGGGAGCCGGGAGGAACCTCTTCGGCGGGTGTTGGCGACTCGACCACGACAGACGCCATCCTTCATCCCGCATTTTCTCATGTGGCTCTCGGGGATGCTCTCAAAACAACCTGGGACGGCGGGATCCCTTTGTTTGGAGCGACCACTCGCACGTCCCGCCGTGGGCGTGTTCACGACCGATCTCCGCCTCGAGCTTCTCGCACCGTCCTTTCCACTCAATCCAAGGATCATTCCCCCACCGTAGAGCTATCATCCTCCGCCATACCCATCCAGTCGATTATCCAGGGCCTGCCGGCCGATACTGTGTTGGCCACAAGTGAGTGAACCGTCAAGTAGGCGAGCACGCGAGGCTTGGTTTCCTGACCTTCACTTTCTAGCAGAGCGCGACACAACTCCTCAACTTACGAGCCCTCTGGCCGTCCGACCGACTTATGCCCACCGCAAGACACACTCTGGCTCGGCTATTCAGTCGTCGGTCCCAAGTTTTGGCATACACAAGCGCAACATGTCAGGCGCTACCCGTTCAATCCAACAACGATCACCCGACCTTTCTCTTCCGAGATGGACGTTGAACGACGTTGAGAGCCTGGAAATTACGGGCCTGAGGGTTCACGACTTCCGTCAGATTGACACAGCGCCTACACCACCCTTCGCTCCCATCGCTTCCGTTGCTGCAACAGTTGACGATTCACGCTCAGAAGAAGCATGGCTCGCTTCCGAGGTATGGCGAGAAGGAATGACGACAGATTCGTCTTCCCAAGCCCACGGTACCTCTCCTTATTGGAATAACCACCTCGCGAGGTCGAATTTTGGATCACCACGCCCCCGTCACACCCGAACTGGATCCAAAGCAGGCCAATCCCCCTCTAGAACGCACCCGCCACTTTTGTCCACGTCAGTTCCTTTACGCAGGCGAATAGCCGTAGGAATAAGCTCCGCTGAGCTCGTCGAGAGGCTTGATCAATCGCAGCGCGACCCCGGCGGTTTGCCTCTTCTTGTCATCGACGTTCGGAGCCTCAGCGAATTCTTGGGAGAAGAGGGTCGCATCAAATCATCCATGTGAGCTTTCAATCGCGATATGCCAGAACGCTTAATCTGATGACCCCCTGGCAAGAAACGTGAATTTCCCACCCCTCCTCACTAAGCGCTTCCGAAAAGGCATCACTTCCAATTTTTCCCTTGCCGCCTTCATCACGACAGAGGCGGGCAGAAATGTCTTTCGGAGGACCGCGAAGAGGGGTACGCTAGACGGGGTCGATGTCGTTGTCGTAGACCACCGACCCGAGCCACGCGACCCTGCCTCGACTGCCCTTAGTTCTGTACTTCTTTCTGTTCTGGAAAGATGCGACGAAAGAGGCACAATCTACTTCCTCGCTCAGCCTTTCGCGGCGCTCCTGGGTAGCTCGAGGTGGAGGTCTTGGATCGTCAGTGGCGAAACGGAAGGCGCCCATGAGGGCAATATTCCAGCGAGACGGCAGAGCCTTCAGACTCAGGTCGATGAGGCGCTTGCGATCTTTCCGGGTGGACTTTTCCTCCCCTCGGGTGACCCAACTACTCTACTGGACCCGACGACCAACCGTCTTTCAACTCTTGAGCTCCTGGCAAACGTTGAGTGGAGAAGCGATGCCAATTCCCACAACATTTCTTCAGAGACAGCGTCACTGCCTCCTTCGTCGGAGACACAAAGTGGCACAATACGTCTGCGCCCTCCAAAACTTCGCCAACTCGACACTTCGGGCAATCTCCTCCTCGGCACCTCTTGGGGCGTTAGCGCCCAACCCTTGCCCCTTTTCGTGTCTTGTACTCCGACAGATCCCGACCCTGCGCCTCCCACACACATACGAGCATCGCGCTCTCGTGCCGACCTTCGAATCGACGCAACCGCCTCCCGTCTTCTTCCAACAGACGTCACCACTCAATCTCTCTGCGCCACACCAATCAAATCGCCTGCAGCGGCGGCCACCAGGTTCCCAGAAGCAGAACTTGTTTTGCCTGCGACCGCCCGACGTGCGAAGAGCGCGAGTGGGCAGGTCGCTTCGTTCGTTATTTCTACTATAATTCCTGGCTTTCTTTACTTGGGATCAGAGCCGACTACACGGGAAGACCTACAACAACTAGAAGATCTAGGCGTCAGACAAATCCTAAATCTTGCCGTGGAGTGCGATGATAAAGGCGGGGTGCTGGCGAAGACGTTTGAGAAATACTGGAAAATCTCGATGAGAGATTTTGTAGAAGAAACAGGCGTACAACGAAGCATCGAGGAAGCATGCAAGATTCTTTGTAAGTCGTGGAAAGCTGGCGAATGTCCCGGGATTAAAAAATAGACTCATCCCATTTTCAAGCCGACGCACAGCTGCAGTCGAAGCCTATTTATTGCCATTGCCGGGCGGGCAAGTCTCGCTCAGTGACGATTGTCCTCGCGTATTTGGTTCATCAGTGAGTCGTAGGCAATCCTCGCTTGAACATCCCCAGTGACGTTTTGATCTCGCAGGAACAATTGGAGCTTGAAACGAGCCTATGCTCACGTGAGCGAGCGGCGTAAGGGCATCTCCCCGAGTACGCCGTCCGCTTTCTTGGGTTTTTGGCGCCGCTGATTTACTGCCTCGCAGATATCGGATTCGTAGCTGAACTTATGAGGTGGGAAGAGCGAGAGCGTGGCGGGAGGTCTCATGGGGTCTTCGGTTCTTCAAGCCCGGATCCCGCCGCCTCCGTTTCCGACATAGCGACAAACCCCTCACACGCTACGTCCACTTCTTTCGCATACTTCCCTGCCTATTCGGACGATGTCAGACAACGGGGAGCAAGAATGCGGGATTCGATGCCCCCGGGGGTCAACCTCGCCGATGTGGCTGGGGCGCAGGGCGAGCGAGAGATGGAGGTCAGAGGGCTCGACGGGAGCTGGGCGCCTGCCAGGAAAGATGCGAGAGACGTCAACTCTATTCCTCTGAGGAGGTTAGGCATTCATCTTCCTCTTTACGCTATAACATATTGATGCTGACGCCCGAGTACAGAGCTAGCCGCGCTGGTTTGGAGAGTATCGCGACCGGGGCAACTTCGTGGGGCGGCTAGCTCTCATACCGAGTTGTAACGATTGCTGTCCTCCTATGCTGTCTGTGTAGTGTATGACCATGCAGGACGAGCGCCCTATACATTTATGTCCGCGTCACTGGCACTTCATACAGCACAACTAGCAACTTCTTCACCTCGATCCTGAAAATGCGTGTAAGCCTACTTTCATTGTCACCTCTTGCGAGATGTCCTCAGTCGTCCCTCAATTCCTGGTTTGTCGGACGTGTCTTAAATTTTCTTGGGTACCTAGGCGGGCGGCGCAACGTCCGTTGTCATGCAGCTACATTTATCATATCCGCTTTATAGCAAGTAATACTTGTCATCAACAGGTTGTCTCTATTAAGCCTTTTCTGTGAAAAGGTCGTATTGTTTATAGGGGCCCTGACCAGTGAGCTCACGCCGAGTACACCACTCGCGGAAGGCCGCAACCTGACTATGGCCCTTGAGCTCAAATACTTTTTTGAGGTGCATTCCCTTGTGGCATGTACGGTTTGAGCTCGTTGGGGAAAAGAAGGTAGCCAGGACTTGTAGGCCTGGAAGACAAGCGGGTCTTGAGCGCTGAGCTCTGGCAAATAAAATGTCTTACCCTTTGTTCTCTGAAAAAGACAATGACTCGCGCTAGGCGGGTCTCGTCTTCTTTCCCTGACTGTTTGCTTCCGCTTTCCATCTTGATCCACCTCCCTCATCCTCATCCTATCATGGGCAACCTTGCCTTGATCATCCTCAATGCCGTCACGTTCGTCCTCAACATTGGCCCGGTGTACTCTCAAGTTGCGCAAGGGAACGCCAACTCCAGTGTGATCTGTATGAGCATATGGGTTATGATTACCTCACTCAACAACGTGGTAAGTAAGGCTCTTAATGTTTTCTTCGGTCACTCAAGGCTTCACCTCAGATCAATTTCACCGTTTGGTACAGCGACGCCGACATCCGCATACCTGGCTTCTGTGATATCAGCGTCAAGGTAAGCGTCCCGATAGCGAGTCCACTAGCGAGAAATCCATCTTGATACCTTTCCTTCCCAGCTAATAATTGGCGCTCAAATCGCTCGACCGGCGGCATGCATGTGCATAGCAAGGTTCCTCGCTGCTGTCGTCAGCCCTCGCGCAACCGCAATTACACGACAGCACCGTCGGGACCGCGCGATTTTTGATTACACTATGTGCATTGGCGTACCGGCCCTAGCAATGGCGTGTCATATTCTCTTCCAGCCGGAGCGCTTCCTAATCCTGAGCGGGGTTGGCTGCCAGCCGACCGTCTTGATGTCCTGGCCAACCCTACTCGTTCTGTTTATTTGGCCTCCAATTTTCTCCCTCGCTGGAGCCCTCTACGCTGGTACGACCTCATCGAGATAATTTCTCAAGCGTCACGCTAACATATTGTATTAGTTTACGTGGTATATAGGATTGTCAAGCATCGTCGCGACTTTAGCAGGATCGTTGCGGGCGCGCACTCAGCCCTCACGGCATCTCGTTTCGCTCGCCTTACCGCCTTCTCCGTTCTCTACGTCACTTTCGGCTTTCCAACTTCGATTGTCTACCCTATCATCCAAGGTCGCTTGTCGGGAGACTACCTCGATTATTCCTTCACGTACCTGCATTCAATTGTCGGTCTTTTTCCTGAGTGAAACGTCTTCAATGCTGATTTCGTTCTCCAAATGTTCTAGTGGAAAATGAATCCTATTCTACAAGACTACACTCCAAAGGCGGCTGGGTTTAGGACCTGGGCTGACGTTATCATAGCCGGCCTTTACTTCGCCTGCTTTGGACTAGGAGCCGAGTCGTTGGTTCAATACCGAAAAGCTGCCTCGATGCTCGGTTTCGGGTGTTGGGGGAACCGTAGTAGGGGATTGAAAGCGGAGAAATCCGAGGATGGTGTCCGAATGACGAGAAGGTAGATCACGACTACTCCATTTGTCGGACTCGTTGCTAACATATCTCTCGAACAATGACAGGTGGGGTTCTACCACCGAGGCTGAACACACGGATGCACGTTCTCCTACGAACAGTCCAAATTACGGAGGACCGTTCCATGTCAAGTATGAGGAAGCAGGCAGACCTGCCGGAGTTTCTCGAGGAGTCAAAGTTGTAGTAGAGCGGGAGGAGGATATCGTCTGAAATCTTGTTGTACATGTAATCTTTCGCTACTTGAGCCCCATCGACGCCGAATTCGTTTACGCGCCCGAGAAGCCTAATCTGCCAATTGTGGGTTAAACGGATGTGGTGGTGCGGTAGACACATCTTCATCCATCAGCGGTTGCTCGCCCGACGTCGCCCCATTTGAGTTGAAAGCATCCCTAAAAGCCGATAGAAAGTAATTCATGTGCAAGGACGACATCAACCCTCGGCAGGTGATTGGCAACGGATGGAAAACCACTTACCATTTGATATTGAAGCGAGTCACCCTCGGCTTCTCTGCCAAGACACTTCTGACCAGCATGTCGACGTGCTTCGTCGGATCTGGCGCGACGACACCCTTCGTGACAGCATCTTCTTCGAGCGACGCGTCGTACAAAGCTTTCAATGCCGGGTCGCCGTATTCGGTGTTAACGTAGTACCCTATTCGAACAAACTCTTGTTCGCTATACGAGCACGTCAAGAGAATGACAGTTACGCCAATGAGGTCACTCGACGGGATTCGGGAGGGAAGTGGGGCGGCGGCCTGTGACCCGCGAGAAAAGGTGGCAGGAAGAGTCAGTAATCGCGAGCGATTGGCGTAGCTTTCGGCTCACCTCGAATTCAAAGCTGTTAACTCCCACGGGGACCGGCCCAACCATGCACGTGTCGAGCTCTTGGTCGAATGATTCGCTCTCCGCCGATCCTACGTAGATGAGCTTCCATTCAAGATCTAAACGAGGCAACGAGTATCAGCAAAAGCGTCAGGCTAACAGAAGATGCTAAGCACCCTCTTGCAGTGGTGCCATGCACTCAAAAGTAATCCGGAAGAGGTACGGATCTGTGAACTTGGCGTGGTTGGTGAGCACCGTGATGTCTCTTTGACGGATGATCGCAAAGGTCAGCTCGCAGATACTACTCCGACTGCCGTAATCGGACCGCCTCACGAGATGTTAATGATGCTCATCGTCGCTGGCTTGAGTCTTGTGAGGGGGAACTGCACACGCGCAGGCCAACGCGTCAAAGACTAGCAGAAGGGGTGACTAGGTACGCGAGACACGCGGTCTCCACCCCCTGGGAACGACAAAGCCGACTTCCACCGAGGCTGGCTTGTCTTGCTAGCTCTTGCTCCCACCGCAATGTCAACGAAGGTGAGGCGAGGCTGCACTGATACGGTCAAGTCGCCTAACAATTGCATACAAAATTCAGATAACTGCAGCAGTTGTGGCCGCCTTTGCCGGGGCCATCGTCGCTCAGTCACAGGTCGCTCGCGCGGACGAGCTGCAGGCAATCCTGCGGCCAGCCGAAGGCTTGGCAAGCCGCCATGTAAGCTGCTTATAATCATCATATGTGGCGGAACTTCGTCGCTCATGCTGTTTCGCTGTGGCAAGCTGTCCATCTATGACCTACCTGCACCCGCAGCAACACTCTTGCCCGTACCTTCTCCTCTACAAGATCACATCCGGCAGGCCCGCGAGACTGCGCAAACGTACCGAGTGAGCTTGGAGTCACATATCGAACTAGCGGTGCGGAAATGGATAGGTTGGGAGGGACAAATGGAGCGTACGTACCCACCAGTCGCACTACGAAGTGGTCAATGCTTACTGGATGGTTGCCCATTTTCGACCGTGCAGGTCAGGTAAGAAGCCTCGTTCCTGCAGATGAGGCAGGCTCGCCGGGTTTGCTGTAGTGCGTCACATATTCTCAAAAAACCGACTTGCATTCGGGCCGGAACTGACGTCGATTCTCGCGGGGTTTTCGCAGTGTTGGAGTGGCCACGTTAGCAGGGTCTATTTTGGCGAGGAATCGTGCGAATTACCTCGAGATACTGCCGGACGCAGGCTCACAGCTAACTATTATACTCCAGGCATTCTCCTCATCCGCCTCGCCTCACCCCCCACATTCTTCCTCGTCTCTCTCGCGTACTTTTTACCCGGAACGTCGACAAATTTGACGGCCATCGCGGAGGATTTCGAGCGTCATTCGCTACCTAGCATGCATGCCCTTCGTTCGCGAATCTTTAAAGCTGCAGGGAGTCTGGAGGACTTCGACCGTGTGGCAAAAAGATCTTAGCCCTTGGTAATGTTGGATGGAGTCAAGGACCGCTAGATAAGCGGGGAAATTCCTATGCCGAGCTTGTCATGCGAGCATTCGAACGAACAGAGACGTCACTGCGCGAAGAAGGCGAACCTTTGTCCCGGGGGTCTCGTTCCAAGTTTATCTATTTACAATGTTGAAAAGTCGTTGACTACGCCCGCACACCTCCTGCGTTGCCGGAGCATCCGCCATAGTCCTACATCAGCGCCTCATGTCTCTACAACCCTACACCCCTCCGCGCCACTCAGTCATCTATTTTCTTCGGTTCAGTTCCCTGTGCACTAAATATGCACCCGAAGCCCCTGGGCCCTCCGTATTGGACCAGACAAGTAGCTGGACTGGTCACGATTGGCGGTCTTTCCACCTTCCAGTTCCTTCTTCTCCCTTGCGCTACCGCGAGTATTCAGTCGAATAAAGTCGAACCAAGTTGACGTTTTGCGCTGCATATGCAACGCCCAGTACCTTGAAAAATGCTGTCACTACATGTGCCACTTTCTTGCGAAGCTAAACGCACGCTGCTCTGTCGCATTTTGTTTCTTTGCTTTCCTTTTCTTATACATATCAGGCAGATACCTGACGGGATGACATCTGCTCGGTGCTTTTTTTCCTTTGTTCGCCACCACGAGCCGCGACGCCTGCCAAACGCAGCTCGCAGATGGCGCG
>JASZXU010000482.1:0-20449 GCA_035521515.1 Phenoliferia sp. Uapishka_3 | reverse complement strand
CACCCCGACCCCGACCACCACCTCCACAACAACTAGCTGCGAATCCTGCCCGCATTCCTCAACCCGTCGCTCGTCCTTCGCCACCTGCAGCGAAAGCGCTAACAGCTGCTCGACCTCTCGTTCCGCGCCCACAGGACTCAATAATTATCGACGACGATCCGTTCTACGTCCGAGTAGATCCCATTGCTGGTCCAGCTCCGAAAGCGAAGAAAGAGAGGGTCAAGAAAGCAGTGAAACGACAGAGGGCGCAGAATGTCATTGAGATTGATGACTCTGATGAGGGCGATGAGGATGGAAAGGAAGTCGTTTTCCATGACGATGCGGACGCGAAAGGAAAGGGAAAGGGAAAAGCAAAAGCAAAAGCTCCAACGCCACCCGCTTCGACTCCGCCACGTCCGACTCCGCCACGAAATCCGAACCTTCAGCTGCCGTTTACGAGTCCACCACCATACAACTCCCCTCCCCGTTCACCGGGAATGCAGCTTGCTGGAGAAAGAGCCCAAGTCGCCCAGCTCGAACAATCCGCAACCGATATTGCTCTAGCTTCCATCACCTCCATCATTCCAGACGTCCTTCCTTCCTACGCGCTCTCCCTGCTGCAAATGGCTGAAGAGCAAGGTCATGGACCATCGAATGGTGGGATGGAAGCCGTGTTGGATAAACTGTTTCAGGATGAAGGGAACTATCCGAAAATTGAGGATGAGGTGAAGGGGAAAAAGAGGGAGAGGAGTGTGGAGTTGATGGAAGTGGGAGAGGAGGAAAGAGATTGGCTGGAGGTCAAGGGGAGGGACAGGTTGGGCAAGGAATACGAGGAGGCGGCGTGAGTTCTCCTTCCCAGCGGAGACTTTTTTTCCTGGGCGATTGAACGTCCCTAACATTTCTCATCCGACGCAGAATCAACGCCCTTTACGCGACGTACGACCGCATTTCAAAAACTGAGATTCGAAAGGCCTTCAACGCATCCGGGTATTTCTTCGCTCCAGCCTTTATGGCACTCAACACCGCTATGGAGCAGGAAACAATCGTCAGAGGCTATAATCTACTCGCAAACGGTCGTGTCATCGGGAAAGGAAAGGCGAAAGAGGTTCTCAGTGTTGAGCTGGAGAAGGAGCGCATGTGGATCATGAAAGCAGTCCGTGAGTGACTGTAATTTTTCTCTCGGCTCTAGAGTATTACTTCCTGACTCAAGAGACAACCATTCAGGTAAAGTACGAGATGAGAAGGACGAGGCGGAAAGACTGGTCAAGGACGCCGAAGCCGAAATCGCGCTAGGAGAATTCTTCGAGTGCGGTTGTTGTTTCGGCGATACGGGCTTTAGTCTTCTCGGTAGGCGTCCTTACTGTCTTTGATGAGTCACGCGGGCTAATTGTTGTTTGTAGTGACTTGCACGGAGGGGTGTCAGTTCTGTCGAGATTGTGTTCTAAATCTCGTCAACTCCCAAATCGGTCTTCGCAAATTCGTCAGTCATTCTCTCACTTTGCCGACATATTAGTTCAGATGCTCATCCACAAGTATCTGCGGCTTAGATTCTCCCTTGCATGTCCACCGACGGCTGCAAAGCTCTCTTCCCCGAATCCGAGACCAGCAAGTTCCTTCCCGCCGTGACGGCTTCCGCTCTTCACAAGATCAAGCAAGAAAAGGAACTCGATTCGGCCGAGATTGAGGGACTCAAGAAATGCCCGTTTTGTCCTTACGCTTATATCATTGATAATCCGGACGAGAGGCTGTTTGTTTGTATGCGGGAGGACTGCGAAAAGACTTCGTGCTTGCAGTGCAAGAAGGTACGCGTCTCTTGAGTCGAGAATCGATTCGCAAGAACTGATTTACTGCTTTCGCTTGCAGGAGAACCACTTGCCTAAGACTTGTGCAGAGATGGACGCGGACAAGAAGATCGATGTCGTACACAAGGTGGGCTCCTTTGTTGATTATGACAGTATCGTTATGAACTTAAATACTTCCGTCCAGATTGAGGAAGCCATGACCGCCGCTCTGATTCGCAAGTGCCCGAAGTGCTCGGAACCCTACATCAAAGTTCGTTATTTTTTTTGTCTTTCTTATGCTTGTTCGCTCGACAGTGCTGAGCAAGCTGTTATTGCAGGAGGACGGCTGCAACAAGTGTGTTACTCGCTTCAACGCTCTCTTTCGATGTCGCTGACAGTAGCTGTTTAAAGGATCACCTGCCCCTCATGTCGCACTTTGAGCTGCTACATTTGCAGCAAGATTGTGCGTCTTAGCGTAGTTTCCAATGTCCTAGCTGGAGGCTAACAGTACCTTATATTAGGTCAAGGGCTACGAGCACTTCAAAAACGCTGGTAATTGATTTCCTTTGAAAGTCTCGTGGACGCAACAGCTGACATCGAGCTTTTCGCAAACAGGCTCAAACGCGACGTATACCGAACCCGGAGCAGAGTGTCTTCTTTGGGACGATCAGAAGCAAAGGAATCATGCTGAGGTGGGCTTCGTGCCTTCTGCGCCATCTTCGGATTTTTTTACTCAAGGCTCTCGTCCCCAATAGATTGAAGCCGCACGTAAAGCTCAATTCGCAATCGCTGCCAAAGAAAACCCCGCCGTCGTTGAGGCCGACCTTCAAGCACTCAATTTGGCCGCGCCTCCTCCCCCTCCCGTGCCAGCTCCCCACGCCGCCTACCCTCACGCACCGGATGGGTATCACGCCCGCATGCATGCACGCTACCCACATGCCTTCCCTCATCCTCCTCCTCCTCCAGCCGCACCTCTAGATCCCGCTGCACAAGCGCAAGCGGCGATCATGCATGCAGCCGAGATAGCAGCACGAGAGCGTATGAGGGCGAGAATCGAACAGGATCGATTGGAACAAGCGCGAATTTACGCGGAGCGATTGAGGATAGAACAGCAGCGAAGAGCTGCGGCTTTGGTGGATCAGAGGAGAGCGAGGAGAGACGCTGAGGATGCGAAAGCTGCGAAGAGGGAAAGGCTGAGGAAGAAGTGAGTTTTGTCTGATTGGAAGGTGGTATAGAGACGTTTTGTTGTTCGGAGATACTGTTTGATGTGAACCCTTTGCGCTTGTGGATGATTTTGGAGTTGTGTGTTGGAGAACGATTGACGTACAGATATGTCGGTGAGGGCGACTAAGAAAGCTGCGAACAGGCCCATGTCGAGGAGGTGGTGATTCCGAACTTTCTGGTCCTTCAAGCCTCCACACGCTTGATGGACACTAGGTATGTAGAAGGAAATCCTGCTAACGGGCCATCTTCTTTCGCCCTCGGGCATGGTCAAAAGTGGTGCAGCCAAGGGCAGCGTGAGGGCGAATTTGCGAAGCGAGACCTGCATGGAGTGAAGGTCGGATCGGTAAGATAGTCTGCCACATATCGGATCAATTGAAAGCGTGGACCATCATGTTCTGCGTCAAATGTCTTGCGTGGTCCAATATGGGCCTGAGGGTGGGAAAGAAAAGAGAAGGAGTGGGTAAAAGGGGCCAAATGCCTGTCCCGCTTTGTGGCTGCGCCTGCCTTTCTGTCTCTTTTTCGTTACTAACCACTGCATCTACAAGGCTCCGCACGTACAAAAGAGACCCACGCTTCCGCAAGAGCTATCCACCCCGAAGGTCCCTGTCAGGGCGGATTCGACTTCCTTCGCTCTCCTCTCCTCGTCTAGGCTGCGACGCGTCCCACCAACCCAGGCTTGGTCCACCATCATGCTCCTTCGTATCTTCAACCTCCTCGTCACTACGATCTGGTCCGCCAACGGTCACCCTCCGACTGACCTTTCGCACGCGCACTCGCCACTCCAGTCGACGGTCGTCCCAACACTACCCACCGAGCTCATCCTCCGGATTCTTCAATTCGCAACCATGTCGTACAAGTTCAGAGGGCTCGAAAGCAGTCGTGGTTCGCGACTCGTACGGAACCGATTCCTCTGTGACGCCTCGCTCGTTTGTCGCTCCTTCCGCGGGGCTGCTCAAGAGATCTTGCATCAGCATGTATCCATCACTTCTAAGACGATAGAGGAATGGGTAGCGGCATCAGATTTGGGATTCTTGCCACCCGAGACGATGGAACTCATTCTTCCACGCTGCGACACCTCGCGGACGGAGCTCGAGATGTTGAGAAAAGCTTTCAGGAAGTGCAGGGGCGTTCAAGCTTTACAATTGGAATGGGCTATAGTCGACATGAGCTTTTTTGAGATGGAAGAGCTTTCCGGTAAGTTCCATGTGATCCAAAAACAACAATAAGTCGAAGCTTACCTTATATTTGCAGACTTGAAGCATCTGAGTCTGAGGAACGTGGACCCCGAGTCTCAGACTGCCTCTTCCTCGCCTTCTCTTCAATCGTACAACTTCTCCTTCCATCTCACCTCATTCTTAGGACGTTCTGCTCGGCCCCAAACGTTTCCGGAGATCTTTATCATTTCCCTCTTCCAATCGTGCTCGGCGACTCTCACTCATGTGGATTTCGACGCTTTCCCCAAGGACCCTGAAGAGAAAAGGTTCATCTATAAACACTTTCACATAGTCGCACCCAATTTGAAGAGCCTGATAAACTTCCGACTCTCCCGAGAAGACGATATTCGAGGCGGACGGCGTCGCCATCCAATTTTCGATAAAGCAACCTCACTCGAATCCTTGGAGTGTGAGGTTCTCGGCGATTTATCCGGGGCTTTCGAATACATCCTGGGCACAGCTCATTGGAAACTTAGGAGTTTGAAGTTGGCGAGATGGCCAATCGGCAGCCAGGGGCGGGGGCTAGGTGGTTGGGAGGTTTTGATGCGGTGTGTGGCGATGCCGGCGATGGAAAATCTTGCCGAGTTGCACGTCTGTGCAACTGAAGGCGATGGGGATCATGGGACATCAAAAAGAAACTTTGTGGAGGAGTGTGAGCGGAGGGCAATAACGCTATCCTTGGAGAGATTTTGACGCCAGGTCGCCAAGATGGCGTAGGGTTTGGCAGGACGCTTGAGAATCACGAAATCTGTGACAACCTACCGGTATTATGTTGAGAAAATAGAAAATCGACTTTGCGTTGGAGTGTCATGTTTGGGATACTTCAGCGTCGGCTGCGAAACATTAGGCTCAAATGTATAGGTCGACGCTTCAGTACCTTTGTGTGGCAAGTATGAGTTTTTCCTGTCACAGACAAGATACCAGCGCTCGTGAATGTGTTCGTCCCGCTGTTATTGACACCTATGCAGTCGACCCAAACGTTTGAAAGGCGGAGCACGAATTTGAATTTGCGACCTTAAGTTTTTGAAGCTCCAGAATTTCGAAAAATGCAAAACGGCGTCAGTCAATCCATTGCACCACTTTAGACCCAGGTCTAGGTAGAGGTGAGAAGAAAAAGAAGGGAAGGAAAGAAGAAAAAGAAAAGGACAAGCGATGACGTTCGGGTATCGGCTGGCCCTGATCTGCGCTGTTGCCGCTCATCTTTTTTCGAGTGCTCGCTCCTGCTTCCACCAACGTCAAGGTACAAAGGTCTTTGAAAGAGCGGTAGCCAGCTGATTGCTGACTGCTGTTCGCTGCAATTTTTTAGATGATGAAGTCAGTCTCATTCGTGCTGTCCGCGGCCGCCGTCGCGCTTGCTCTACCCGCCCAACAGCTACCCTTCACCTCGCCCTCCCTTTCTCCCTTCTCAGCTCTCCTCCCTATAAACACTCAGAACGACTTCGAGGTTCTCTCGCACCCTCAATTTGATGATCACCGCGTACGAGTCCGCACTCCCAAAGGCCTCTGTGACCCCGACGTCGAGCAGAAGAGCGGTTACCTTGACACTGCGAACGGAAGGCACTTTTACTTCTGGTCAGTAGGACTGGGGCTTGTGAAGTGCGATGCAGGGCGCTGATGCGGCTGTGGGCTGCAGGCAGTTCGACTCGAGGAACGACCCCAAGACGGACCCGGTTGTTCTTTGGTGAGCTCCATATTCTGTGACCGGATATGAGACCATAACTTAGACGCAACGCTAGGCTTAACGGTGGACCAGGTGCGCCACCACGAAGTTTGGCGCCTCTTAGGCTCAACCGCTGACGGCACACCGCAACTTGCAGGATGCTCCTCGTTCACCGGTCTCCTGATGGAACTCGGCCCTTGTCGTGTCCAGAAGGCTGGATCTGACCCCATTGTCAACCCTTACTCGTGGAACAACAACGCTTCCCTCATCTTCCTCGACCAGGTGCGTCCGGCAGCTCACTCCGGTTTCCTTCGGTCGCGTTTTCTAAGAAGTCTAAATTTCGCAGCCCATTGGAGTTGGATACTCGTATGGTGAGAAGGGAGACCAAGGGGTTTGGTCTACTGAGGCCGCTGCCGTTGATGTGCGTGAGATTCGCTACTATAGATATATATGGTTAGAAGGGGGGAATGCCGAAGCTGACGCTCACTAATGCATTACAGGTCTACGCTTTCCTCCAAATCTTTTTCTCGACTTTCTATGAGAAGTTTGGTCATGCGTGAGCGTTGTACCCGCTGTTTCAATCACACAAGAAATTGCTGACGTCCCGTCGCAGCAACTTCCACATCGCCGGAGAGTCCTACGGTGGTCGCTACATTCCTACGTTTGCCGACTACATTGTCGTCCAAAACAGCCTCGACAACGGCCTGCCGAAAATCAACCTCGCTTCCGTTCTAATCGGCAACGGTTTCTCCAATCCCAAGCTGCAGTACGCCGCGTATTGGCCTACTGTTTGCACCAATGTCACTGGCTACGGCCCTTACGTCTCGGAGTCCGACTGCGCCACCATGAAGGCGACTCTTCCTAGGTGCCAGGCTCTCATTCAAAAGTGCTACGATGACCCGACGGACAGTGTTGTTTGCTTGAGTGCCAACACTTACTGCGAGAAGACTCAGACTGAGAGGTACTACGAGACTGGAAGGAACCCGGTGAGTTGGGCTCGAAGGCTTCTGATACTTCCTGAGCACCGACACTGACTCGAATCTTTGATTTAGTACGACATGGAGAAGTTTGGTCTGTACAAGGAAGAGGCTGAGGTCAACTTTTTCCTCAACCGGTGAGTCTTCGTCTCCCATCCCCGCCTTCCCGCTGGCTGACGCTTTTTAATGCAGGGCTGACGTTCGTCACGAGCTCGGAGTCGACATGGAGGCTCACGGTGGTGTCAAGAAGTTCATCGGATGCTCCGATCTGATTGGATGTAAGCAAACCAGATTTAGCCCTCAACATATCTTCCCGCGGAACTGACTGACAATATTATATCGAAGACCGCTTCGGAGCCACCGGCGACCAGTACCTACTTCTTTCAGCTTCAACTTACTCGGTATTGACAAGCTCCTGACGAAACAGATCTAAGGCCACCTACCCTCACGTCGCTCACATGCTCGAGAACGGCGTCGCAACTCTCATCTACGCCGGAAAGCGTGATTTCATGTACGCCCTCCTTCTCCTTCTCCTGCCATACCGTACTCAACAAAGTATTCATCCAGCTGCAACTACATTGGAAATGAAGCTTGGACTCTCGCCCTTGAGTGGAGCGGCAAGGACGCATTCAACGCAGAGCCTCTCCGGTCGTTCTACACCGAGAAGTCAGACGTCGCAGAGGCCGGTTTCTACCGCCAGTCTGGTGGACTCGCTTTCGCTGTGTAAGCGTTCGCTTTCTTGGCTTTCCAGTCGCCTGCTGATTGTCGCGATTATTGTGTAGCGTCGACAACGCTGGACACTTCCTCCCCTTCGACCAACCTAGAAATGCACTGAGCATGTTCAACCGCTGGGTCCACGGGCAGTCAGTTGCCGAGTAGATCCGTTACATCCGTGCTTGTTTCAAAAAGTTGTTTCGTTAGTAGATTGTGAAATGAAGTCAGAGTCTTATGAGCAGAATTTGAAGAAAGGTGTACATTATCAATGGAAAAAAAATGTGTAAATGCGGAAGGAAGAGCGAACGTCTTTGTTGGATGTGTATGTGTGCGAAGGGTAAATAATGGGTCTGGGGGTTAATGAAAAGAGGCAAGGTATAGAAGGCGGCCAGCCACGGTCAGGCGCCAGCCTCATCGAAGTGAAAAACTGAGGGTGTGATATCAGGCAAGAAGGGGATTCGTGAAATGTCGTGGACACAATACTGAGTGTCGAGGGTTCGTTACGTGGGTCGTTAAGCATTAAATGGGAGGTGGGACGCAATTGTAGTTGAGGAAGATCTGGCTCAAGGAATGCGAAAGGCAGACGCGATTCGCTTCATAGCCTGAGCTTTGCGAGTGGGGTCTCCGATGGCTGAGGAAGCTGATTCTGCGAGCCGACGTTTTACAAGGTCGCTTTCGGCACGAAGCGACCTGTGAGATGTGCTCTTCTTAAGGGCGACCTTCGAACTGTTCGACGATCGGGCAGAGGCGAGGCGACGGAGGGACTTTCTTGGTTCTGGCAGGAGAGATGGAGAAGGATTGAGGGAAGATCGCGCAGATCCGGACGACTCTTTCCGAGAGCCGCTTCGAGAGATGGGGCCGACCGTCGGACGAAGTGGGGAAGGCCCGCGAGGTGTTGAGGTGAGAAGGAGACGGTATCTGCAATTGAAGGTATCAGAATGGTAATCGGGAGCCCCGAAAGTCAAAATCAACGAACCGATCCTTGACACCCTTTGCCCAAAGCGTTGTTTCTTTGCCACCATTTCGAGACTCCCCGACGACATCGGCATCGATGACGTCCCAGTCCTCATCCTCCGAAGGCTCAGCATCTCCATCATCGGCCATTTCAACAGACATGTTTTCTGCACTGTCGGGCGCCTCCGGTAGCGAGTCGAGTCCCTCTGACCGTTGGCGTCGCCGCGGCTGTTCGGGTGACAGGTGCGCTATCGACGTCCCAGCGGTCGAAAGGGTGGCGATAGAGGTGGAAGAGAAGGTCACGTTTGTGAGTCCTGAACGATCTGCGTCCAAATCGGCGTCTTCGTCATCAATTTCAATGCCCGGCTGCTCAAGCTCAGTCGGTTTTGTGTCGAGGGCAGGTGACGCCGCAGGTGAGGGTAGCTCGTCGTCTTCACCTTCTTCGTCGGAGCCGATAATCGAATCCGGTCCCTTCCCTCCGAAGTAAGAGTAGCCATCAAAGACATCATGACCCTGAATGCAAGACAAGTTTAGATCAAGCTTGAAGGCTTGCGCAGACACCCTGCTTACTGCTTCGTCGAAAGCGGCTTGTGGCTCGCCTTCTGGAGCTTCGCGTTCCTCGCCAGCTGCTCCGGCGGCATCCTCGTTCGAGACACGGGGCATTTGGCTAGTATATGTGTCGTCAAATTGGCTGGTGTCGGTAGGGTCGAGTGGATTCAGAGTTGGGATGAACGGTGGGACTGGAGGGGAGGAACAATTATGAAAAGAGAGCGAAGACCGTGAGCTCGAGCAACTTACCGTATCTCTTGTAGAATACGTGAGGCCACTCGATCATGCTGAAGTATGGATGCCGCTTGATGCGGGCGTCGGTCATGCGAAGGAGAGGATTTCGTTGGAGGAGGCCACGAAGCAGACTTTTAGTATCGTCGTCAAAGACCCTCGAGTCCTCTTCGAAAATCAAGTCTTCGTGTAGAACTCGTCGGTACATAGTAGAATGATCCTCGCTCCAGAAAGGGGTCTGTGAAGCAACGTTGTTCAGCGAGATTTTTGTTTTGGTAAACCAACAGGACTCACGACTCCAGCAAGCATCTCGTAAAGCATGGTACCCTAAAACATCGGATAAGCTCGGTGCAAGAGTTGGACATGTGATACCGAAACTCACCAGCGACCAGGAATCGACTTCGTAGGAATAAGCCTCTCCCAGTAACACCTGTGGAGAGACCCCAAGATGTCAGCAACGCCAAACGAAGTAGATTCTGAAATGAAGACTTATCTGGAGCAAGATATTCTGCCGTGCCGCAAAATGTCGACGTCGTCTCGCGCCTGCCGGCCATCCACGCTGACGGGGGCGTGGAGACACTTCGTGACACAGGAGTGCTCGAGAGCCAATGCGGTTTTGGAGGTCCACCGTCTGGCGAAAGAACTCCGTCTGGCGAAAGAACTCCGTCTGGGTCTACGCGACCTTCCGCAGTCGAAGGTGGGATGGAGGCATGTCCGAAGTCTGTTGATGTTTTCAGAGATTAGAAGGATTAGCAACCAAAACAAACGCAGAGCCGAGGTGAAGTGTTCACCTTTAGAGAGACCAAAATCAGTGAGAACAATGTGTCCACCTTCGCTAATCAGGATATTTTCTGGTTTGAGGTCCCTGCGGAGGTAAACGTTTCAGCTCGATAGCTAGAGACATTTTCAAAAGCGAAGGACGAACCTGTAGATTACTCCAGCTCGATGTAATCCTTCGACACCTTCAACACTGCAAAAGAAGAAGACCAGCGTCAGGGCTGCCTCACGAGTCCTGCATCTACCTCTCGAACGTACATCTCAGCTGTGTAAAACCTCGTTCGATCTCTCCCCAGGCGTCCCCAGCGAGCAAGTTGAGTAGCCAGATCTCCTCCAGGGTGGAAATCAAGAGCAAGATAGAGAGTCTCCTTGTCGTGGAAGGAGTAGTGTAATCGGACGACGAAAGGATTGGATTGGTCGCGGGAGCAGCGTTTGAGGACCGTTTGCTCTGTGCGAGTGTGATCGAGTTCACGATGAGCGAGGACCTATTTCGGAAGTTTAGTAAGCTTTGGCGCATCTCCCAGGATGGCAGGGGAAGGCCGTGCGTACATGGTGCTTATGGATGGCCTTCAAAGCGTAAAGCGAACTTGTAGTACGCTGTCGTACCAGGAGTACCTATATAAGTCATTTCCGAGCATCAGAAAAACGGTGCGGATATATAGAGTGATGTGCAAATTGGGACGGACCTTTCCCGCACACCCTTTTCCGAGAACGCGCATGATGTCAAATGAGTCAATCGACAGTGCTTGCGATGAAGACTTTGCAGCCCTCGGAGAAGGTTTCGGTTCCAGTTGAGGCATTTCGATAACCTTGCTCATACGTGAGCCAGCTTCTCCTCCTGGATCTGCGCTTTGTGGTCGCTGCGGTAGCTCGAAATGTCCAGCGTCGCTACTCTCCGTGAGGTCTGTCACGTCCGTCACCGAGGACGCTTCTCGTCGCTTTCCGTCCGATTCAAGCTCGTTGACGATTCCGAGTTTCACAACGGCAGCGTGCGACGTGGGAACAAGGTCGACTTTCTGCGCTGCAGATGTGTCGACGACGCCTTCGCTGTCGCTGCTCTCCGTAGTCGAACCGCCCGAAGCCTCTTTCCGATTTGCGGAAAGGGACCGCGCGAAATCTTCTTCGAGCCCTCCGTCGTCGCTAATGTTGACCGTCGTGATTGGAATCATCGAGAGGTGATTGGTGACTGTCCCAACGTCACTCCTAACGCGCTTGATCCTCCTTTCAACTCGCACGCTCTCCAAATCGTCCGCCCGTGACACGAAAAATGCCTTCCAGGTCGACTGTGCTCGAATCATCGGATCCGCAGAGAGTTTGGTGAAGTAGGCACCAACTTGCGCGACGTCGACGTCTTGCGTTGGTCTCGGAGTGGCGCCCGCGCCGGCTGCCGGTGATGAGCGTTGAGGTCGGCGTGGACTCAGGGTGCGGGAAAGGGTCGCTAGAACGTTGGCACGCTTCTTTGTAGTAGTGGAGAGGGATGGAAGGCCGGTAGGAAGGCGGCCCGGGAGCTGACTTCGAAGCTGCAATTATTGAAAGAAGAGCGGGCGTTAGCAACGAGCACCAAGCGCCAGCGACTTGGCCGAGCGACCCACTCTGGCGTCAAAATCGAGCACGGATTGATATGATCTTGACAGTGTCAGGCTTGAAGTTGGTGTTGAGACGTAGATGGTCAAAATTGGGTCATTCTGGTGGACGTTTATCTCGTCAGAAGGCATTCCTGGACCTGGACCCCTCAGGCGCAACGATAGAGCCTCGCGACGAGAGCTGGCTCACCTTTTTCCCCCTAACCTTGACCCTACTCGAGTGTAGCTCTGCAACACTGATACTCCAGCTCTCGTCCGCTCCTCTCCCCAGCCCCTGGAGGTCCTTAAGCTCCTCATCGACGGCAACTGATGCGCTGCCGTTCAAGTTGTCGGGACCCTCGGAGAAGAGCCCGAGCCCTATGCGCGGCCTACGTTCTGTGGATATTGGTCCGGACACGGTCCCAAACTTCTTGGTTCCCGTGAGAGCGCGCGTGTTTGTAGCCGGTTCAGGTGGGGTTGAGGTGAACCAGCTGGAGGAAGTGCGGAGTGGTGGAAGCACTGGCGGGTCCTGCATCGCCACACGAGGATTACCGATACGAATGAGACGAAATGGGGGAAGGAGAAGGCTGGTTTGTGATGTTGGCGGGTCGGAGTTGTTCGGTCTGAAAGGGAAGCGTAGGTTTGAGGTCAGGCTCGATTCTGTAAAGGGGTCAACGCCCCAGAAATGAGCTCACCAATTCCTTCTCTCCGCCGTTCTTTCTTTTCTTTTCGCTCTTTCTTTCTCTATAAGGCCAGAGGGATAGATGGGAAGGACAGCTGGATCGTAGAGATTGGAGAGGATGCCCGGTACGGACTGGGGCAACGAACTAATCGACGCGACCAAAGCGTTGGCCGGGAGGAGGGAATTCTGAAAATGTGTCTGACAACCTTGTGGAGCCGGGTCGTGCGAGTGAAGGGCTCAACGGCTGCACAGAAGTAGGGAAGCTCTCGCGGCACACGCCAGCTTGCCAAAATCAAAACAACAAAAATGCGTCTTCCAGATATCTCGGCACGTGCCGTCCAGGGAAAGCGCGTTATGCCCTCCTGACGGTCCAAAATCCAACAGGAGGGGACCTCAGTAAGACTAAAGGAAGCCAAACCAAACTAACAATTCTACACGAGATGGGACATGAGATCTTGACGGACACGACTTAAGCCGGCCGCCGCGGAAGAGTGGACCCCGAGCACTCCATCGAGGCTTGATGGCCTGTAGCGAAGACAAAGGAATGAGTGGACTGAGCTTGAAACAAAAGGAACGTTTGCTGACCCCTCGAATTCAATGTTTTGACCAAATCCGTCTGAGTTATTGTGGACAACTAGTGAGCCCGCGTCGCACTCGCTTAAATGACCTGAATCTCCAAAGAGTTCCGCGCGGTCCATCACCCTTATTTGTGGCTTTTGGATCTTAGCGCGGGATAGAATGGCCTGTGCGAAATCGAGCGACGCTGGGTCCCCAAAAGTGTCGAGTGCGAAAGTTCGCAGGCCACGGAGGTCATTGTCCATGGAGATGCGAAGGAGAGCGTGGAGCATGAGCCGAGTCGTCAACTGGGCCGGGAGATGTCGAGCGAATATAGCAGGAGGGTTGTAGAGGTAAGTGTAGCCGGTTGGGCAGATTAGTTCGAGAACAGAGAGTTCGTTGACGAGGCTCGCAACGAAGCTCTCCCCCATCATCTCGAGAGAGAGGACGCCCGCTGAGCTGATGACAAAGGTGTCACGGAGGAAGTGGGGGTCGAAGGAGGGTAAGGGAGGATTTTTCTCGAGCATGTGGACGGCCTGTTTAACGGTCATCGCCGTCTCCTTCAAGGCGCCGAGGGGTGGTAAACGTCCGCCGTGAGTCAAATGAAAGACCGCATGAGCCTTCAGCCTGGCGTCATAACGACCTCTCTCCTCCTCATTCTGTTTCGCTGCGCCATCCAGCACCACAAAGCCATCTCCCAGCGGCACGCCAACAATTTCATCGTCCTCGACGCAATACAGCATAGCGCCGACTTCCCTGGTCTCAAAGTCGAGATGAATCTGTGTACTGAGTACAACAGGCCGATACTGCTCCTTCCCTTTCTTCGTACGGAACTTGAGCACCGTATGTCCGCCCCTGTACACCGTGTCGCCATGAAGCTTCACCGGGAGAATCGCCGTGACAAAGGTGTGCAAAGCTCCCTCCCCGTTCGTGATGTGCGAGCCTTCGACGTACTTCCTCCCTAGCGCAAGGTTTCGCTTGGCATTCATGAGGTGTCTGGCGAGCGCGAGCGGGATGAACGGGGAGACGGCTAAGATGGGGCCAGGTTCGTTGGTGGGGGCACGGGACAGGTAGTAGGCGCGAGGCAAACTAGAAGTAGGTAGGGAAGATGGAAGAAGCGTGCAGGAAGGATGTATTTGGGTCAGGTCGTACGAGAAGGAGGGTGGGCGTGGGCGAAGCTTCGTTGATCCAGGAGGCATTGAGAAATTCGTACTGGACCCAGAATTCCTTTCTTCGTGTGTGGTTGGTAGCGTCAGGGAGCCGGCCGGTTTGTGGATTTGAGCAGAGTATGGAAGGGTTGAAAGATGGTTGTTCGATTGCGAGTCACTGTCAGGGGCCTGGTCGAGCCTCCTTTCCTTCGAGACCAAGTCGAAGCGTTGAAGGTGTAGTGCAGCAACAAGAATTTTACATGAAATAAGAACAACGAAGAGATCTAGGATAGCGTACGCTCAAACTCTCGTGTGAGACCTCTTCAGCTTCGACGCACTTCGCACACCTTGCTCCCTTCCGACTTTTCCCTGAGGCGCTTCCGGATCTTCCAGCTTCCTCAACGAATCACCCAATATTCTTAGCGCTTTGTAGGATAAGTCGGCTTTCTTGGAAGGTTTCGACGAGCTGGCAATCGTCGCAAGGTGTCTCAATTGGACGAGAATGTTCGTAATGGAGCCCAACGTGAATGGGAAGACAGGGTGAGTCGGAAGATAGTATACTTGGCGCGAAGATTGTGAGTTTGGAGATGAGACTGTATGAACACTCAGATCGTGGGGCGTTGACATGAGGTTTCGAGGCAGCGTGACTTTCAGTCGAAGCCTCGCATAGCCTTCGGAGTCGGATTGGAATTCGAGAACGAGAGCTGCCTCCTCTGGAAAATCACGTTCGTATCCATCCGGTCCTGGACGGGGGCGGAAGTACGTTTCCGAGTTTCTGCCAACATATGAAAGTTTTTCAGAGGCCCGACCCCGACTACCGCTGGAGAAAAAAAAAACTCACGATCCAATAAGTCGGAGCAAATCGCCCCAGCTCTGCGCCACCATCGCGAAAGATGATCCGGTACGACTGCTGAAAAGGTCCACCTCATGTGGGAACCTGTGGCGGCGACTTCCTCCACTTCCCGTCGGCAAGTCCCTCGTGGCAGTCCGTCCCAAGCTCTTACTTCTCGCAGGACCAGGGTCCACCGGTGTGCGATACCTGGCAGCAGATAGTTCTCTGGAGCTCTCGTTAAAGTGTCGGTGGGAAGGAAGAGGTGGAGGCGGAGCTGGTCGATGCGGAACAGGGTACGCACCCACTGGCCATGTCCCTCGTTCGCCTTCACCGAGTGGGTCGAGTAAAGCTGTGGAGGTCGACCTAGATTTGATTATGGGCCGCTTTGGTGATGCGGGATGTGGAATTACAGCGAAATGCCGATCGTTCGCATGCTGGATTGGTTGAGGGGCGGCGTGGGGACGGTGGCGACTACTTGGATGGGAAGGTACTTGATTTGCAGGTGGAGGATCGAGATAAGCGAGGTATTCATATGTTGGGGATCTTCTCGGTATCCGGAGTGGTACCGTGGGAGATTCTGGCGTGGGACGAGCAGGTGGATTTTGCGGTCGCGGAGGGCGCCGTGATACGTCGGCTGGCAGAGGCGGCAATGGGGGTGCTGGCAGCGCGTTCGAGTCCGACAGCATGTGCAGCCCGATTCCTGCCAGACCAGCCGAGCTGTGTTGCTGATTTTGGCGAAGAGATGGCCGCGAGTGCTGTTCCGGAGGTTGACTGGGCGCCCCAGGCATGGGTGTGGTCGCGGCTCGGCGCGGCAGGGATCTTTGCTGGAGTGGAAAAAACGTCAGTCTGAGCTGAGGATTGAAGTGAATTAAAATCCGCTCACAAAACGAATTGCAGGAGATGCGTCTTCCGGCAGCGAACCTCCTCGTCCATGGCGGTCGCGCCGTCCCCTGATTGATATATTGTGCTGCACAGTGCGCAAACTGTCAGTTGTGCGGTGAGGAGGGCAGTCAAACCACTTTACTCACAGAAGGAGCTTCCGAGTAGCCTGGTACTAGAGCAGCAGGGAGGGGAAGAGGCGGGGGAGCAGACCTGGCGTAGAATTCTTGAGGTTCGTGATATCGAGCAGAAGGCATGTTTGCGGTCAGATGCAGAGAGCAGGAAGGAGGTCGTGTCGAGGACACGCTGCTGGAAGGGTACGCATTCCCCTGTCCAGCTCGACACAAACGTACAAGTTTCAAACGCGTTCATCGCAAATCTCAGCTCCTTGAAAGCGGCGACAGTGCGGAGAACATGCGAGGAGGTTGTACGTCCCTGTACAGCTGTAATTGCACGAGCAGACAGAGGCAGGGAGTCTTCTAGTTGCTTTGGCGGTCCTGGGGCGACGTGGGGACCCAAGAAACGACTGTCAACAAAAACGAGGAAACAGATTTGATTATGTAACGTGTGAGAGGATCTTCCGGGCCGGGCCTGCCGTGCCCTGGATATCGCGTTGCCGAGCATGACTCCTAAAGCGCCGTCATAAGAATGAAAAACAAGTGTGCCAATTGACAGCAGAAGAGCCTGTGAAGCGTTGCGTTGGAATCGTACGACCAAGTCGGGAAGTTCGCGCTTGCACCGAGCTGAAAAGGTTGTGAATCGATCTCGCAGCGCGAGCGAGGAGGAGTGGCGAACGAAGCCCAAGCGAAACCGCGTCGGGGAGAAGGATCTTGGGACTTCGGCTCTCTTCTTTCTCTCACTCAAGCTTCATCCTCAACTTCTCTCCTCGATATGACTGAAAAGGCGCAAACCATCCAATGCGTGAGTGGCGGCTCCAGAGTAACCCTCCGCGGTGCTGACTCCTCCTCTCTTCCTGCAGCCCTACACCGCGACTAGCTGCCGTCCGTCTCAACCGTTTCACTCGACCGACCTGCGAGGCTAAGCTGACGCATCACATACATTTCAGCGCTTTTTGCTGGCCCAGCTTATCAAAGCGAGGAGCAACCACACCACAACCCACCTCGTCAAGATGAACAACACCTTAGCGACCGTTCGAACGATCGTGGAACCTATGGCAACACCGGCAGCAACATTCGGCTTCCACCTGTCTCCTCTTTCGCGCACACTTCCCTTTCCTACCAAGACTACAGCCTCGCCCCCTCTCCCACCGACCGCCAAGAGTCGTACCAACCAAATGCCTCGGTCCTGCGAGACCGCCCCTCGCCGACGCGAGTAATCTCAGGAGGGTGTGGGGGTTCGTCGAGTTGTGGGTCCACGCCTGGTGCATCATACAGCAACATCCCAAGTCAACAACCCGTCCCAAAACAAGAGTCGCAGGAGCTGGCAAATCTGGGTATGTTCGAGTATGGCGCCGAAGCGGCGAGGTCGCGGAGCGTCGAGCGGGACATGGAGGACTTACTAGGTGGAGGAGCGTTCGGATCGAGCTTCATGGCAAATGGAGGAGGAAGCTCTTACCTTCCAAATACGGTTGTGGACAATGGCCACGGAGGTGCGCAAGAGACGAGCCCAGGGAACAGCTCAGGAAGCCCGGGGGCCGACGGCGACGACGACAAGGCAAACGACATTGTGACACCTTTCATCTCCAAGCTCAGCCATCTTCTGTCACACTCAGATTACACTGAGTTCATTCGATGGTTAGTCCTTGCGATTTTGTCGCGATTTTTGATGAAGTGAAGTGCTGACAATTTTTTACCTACAGGAACACGGCTGGCGATTCGTTCATCTTCGCACATACGAGTCCTGATCTCCTCGACATCTTTGCCAGGTGAGCGAAAATTGCCGAGCGACTTTCGAACTGCAAACTTATATCGGTTGTCAGATTTTTCCGACACTCCAACGTGCACTCCTTCGTGCGGCAACTAAATATCTACGGCTTCACTCGTGAGTGTTGGTGGAGGTCTCCGTCTACTATCTCAGCCTTAACCATAAACTTGCAGGACTTTCCACTCTCAACCTTCTTTCCGCCATCGACTCGGTCTCGTACCCCCACTCCTCCCTCTCCGCTTCCGACTTCTCAGGGTTCTCACACCCTGCCTTCTGGCGCGAACGACCCGGAAACCCGTGCGACCTCACTCGAATAAAGCCCAAGGTGACCAAAACGAAGTCCTCGACGGCAGGCGCGAATTCGAAAAAGAGAAAGGGGTCTGCAACGGCAGAAGCGGCGGGAAGTGGCGGCGTTAGGCAGCCCAGTTCACGAAGGAAGGCCTGAGGAAGATCCAAAAACTTTGAAAGCAGGGATCAGATGGACCCTATGAGATGTAGTTTAGGGTTTCGGAAAAGGGTTTACCTACTAGGACCACTTTTGTATGATATACCCCCTCGAGAAACGCTTGTCACCACTCAGTATCAGTTTCGATTTCAGTAGTTAATAGTTAGTGTTATTCGTTTAGAGCTCAAAAGCAATTAAAGGTTCCTTCAGGTCAGAATGAGGACAGAGAAAGATCGTGTCTACCCTGCGTACGTGAGCGGTAGCTGTTGAACACAATTTCTGCTCCCGCTCTCACCGGTGCACTTTCGAAGAATCCTTCCAAATAGTCTCAAGTTTCCCCTCGCAAGCTTTTGAGCGCCAAAAGCGGCGTTTTCCCAGAAAGGAGGGCGGAGATGTGCACGGCAGCGAACCGCTCCTCGTGGCGCCACCGAGAAATACCGAGAGGGGAAGCATAGCGTCGATTATTCGCATTGCATGAGGCATCTACCATACGACCTTGGTCCAGCGTCCAGTGGTCCAGCACTGACTCGAGCCGAGTCGAGTGCAGCGGCAGGTGGTCGGCTGGCCGGTCCGCGAAGGCGCGCCTTTCGATTGCGACACAAAAGTGAATGTCTGCACGACGGCACAGGCGCATCAGTTCACCCCCCAGCAGAAACCCTCGAACGTGTGGGGAACGTACCTCCGAAGAGCTAGGCCGCGGAATATTCTGTACCTCCGCACGACAACGCGAGGTACGAGGTCTGTGAGGCGATATCCCAACCTCCCCACCTCAAAGGGATCCTATATTGCTCTCCCCATTACTCGAAAGTCGCTTGGACAGCCTCCCTCCATTTCGGCAAGTCCAATTCTTCGCAAGGCTTGATCCAAACTGCGACGAGGATACAAGACGTTTTGACTTTTGGCGGGTCGACGGCGTAATTGGTGGGGATGGGAAATGTGCCCTGCTCATCGTAGCTGTAGGTAAGCTTCCTCAACTTACAATGCGTGCCAGCGCACGCCAGACTCACGTTGGCCTGGCAGAGGTCGCCTGCAATCATGACGAGGTCCTTCAACTTTGGAGCCCAGTCGGCAAAGTCGTTGATCGGCGCGAGGGTGACAACCAGTCCGACTTGCTCGTCTTGTATGAGCACAACTTGGCTGGCTAAATCAACTCCAATGACTCTATTTTTTGAGTACCCGAGTGAGCGGAGCGGGCGAGCCAAGTTTTGCTGGGAGCTAGCTGACTGACCGTCCAACGACGCGGATGCGCGGGCCTGAGTGACCTGGGGGCGGGAGATCTCTCAAGAGCGCTAACCGAGCTGAAACGGCCATCTTCGTGTGGGAAGAAGGAGGGAGCGGACCAGGGGATGGCAGTGGATAGTCAATTACTTAGCGGGCAGCTGCGTGTGCGCCACCAAAATCAAGCCACCGATCGGAATCAATTCAACCTCAGGGTCACCGAGCTCTGTCTCCGCCCGCTACACTTTTCCATCTAGCAACCGAGAACAGCACGTAGCACAAATGGGAAAACAAGGATCAGTCGAGGTAAGCAGAACTCAACCTCACGAGGACCTTCGTCAGCGCAGCTTCCCCACTAATTTGTCTCCCCAAACGAATTACAGGTCGGCCCACCAGCTGAGAAGGGCGAAGGACGCGCTCGCAGGGCTTTTGTCTGCCCAGACACTCTCACTGCTAGGCCAGCACAGAAGGACGCACAAGATGTTGCCGTTCTCGCAGACATCCTCGTGCGCTCCGTTCGTCTCTACGGAGACCAGAACGCTCTCGGCTGGCGCGACACGATTAGAATGGTCAGTGAGGATAAGGAGGTCACGAAGGTCATTGGAGGAAAAAAGACGACCGAAACCAAGACTTGGAGCTATTTCGAGCTATCAGACTACAAGTAGTGAGTGCATTTGTCCAAGCGCGCCTTTCGGTCAGTACAGTGGCGTTTCGTGGCGTAGGCGGCTGACAATGTTATTTGCAATCGAACAGTATGACCTACAGCGAGCTTGGTGCGAAGGTGAAGGACGTTGCAAGTACGTACACACGTCTTGATCCGGACTCGCTGGACTACACGGACTGGTCACGTACTGACAACCCCTGCCTTTTACCACCTTTAGGTGCGCTTGTCGAGACTGGCCATTCCAAGGATACCATATTCAACATCTACGCTTCTACATCTCCCAAATGGCAAATCATGGCAAACGGTGAGTCTTCTTGGGTGGCTTGGTGACGTCGCCGGAGCCCCGACTTGGCTTGCTTTCCGTGTGGCGCAGTACTGATTCGAGTTCTTGCATCATATCAGCTTGTGCTTCCCAGAGCATCACCTTTGCGACTGCCTACGATTCTCTTGGCGAGGAAGGAGTAAGCCCGCTCCTCCCCTACTTGTTGGATGGCGACCACCTCCTAACGCTCTTCTGTTC
>JASZXU010000481.1:0-20487 GCA_035521515.1 Phenoliferia sp. Uapishka_3 | reverse complement strand
TCCACCGCCACCGCCACCGGGAGCTCCTCCACCATCCTTATCGACATGAAAAAAAAGGGAGAATCAGCGACCCATCCAATAAGTGCGCCATCTTGCTCGTGCGGTCACGCAAGAAGGCGGAAAGAAGACCTAGACTCACCTTCTGATTCGCCCAGTTCACCCTGATAGCCCTACTACCCAGCCACTCCCCGTTCATAGTAGCAATAGCCTGTTCCGCATCCGTCTTGTCCCTAAAGGCCAAGAATCCATAACCCCTACTCTTTCCCGAGTTCATATCCCACATAACCCTCGCATCCGAAAGACTTCCAAATGCCACGAAAGCTTTTTGAAGAACCTCGTCGGTCACTTCGGAAGAAAGGTCGCCGACGAAGATGTGGCAGTGGTTTGTGAGGTCTTCTTTGGCGGTTTGGTTTTGGTAAGCCCAGTTGCAGCGAATTTCCATGTCGAAGATTTTGCGGCCGTTGAGAGTCTGGAGAGCGGTTTCGGCTGCTCGGAGATCGTAGTATTCGACGAAACTAGGTGGACAGGTAGCGTGAGCGGATGGGGACGCGAATACGCGCGAAGCGTGGGCAAAACTTACCCATAGTTGGCACCTCCGTGCTGGAAAGTTCTGTCGGGAATGATCTTGACGCCCTGAACGGGACCTATCCGCCGACAAACGCTTGTCAGCTGCCGGTCGGTTTCTGTAGGGCGCGCTGCCCTCTCCCCACCCCGCCATCAGCTAGAACCCGGACTCACCAGCAACAGCAAAGATTTCCTGAAGCATGTACTCGGTCACTCGAGCAGAGAGGTTACCGACGTAGAGATGAGCTCGCTTTGGCGCTTCCGCGGCAGAGCTCTTCTCGGGGCCGAACGCGCCAAAGCCGCCTGGGCCTGGATTGGGGAAAGCGTCCACTGCAAAACAGTACAGTGTTGTCAGTGAGGGTATTGGGCGCCCTTCTGGCATGGAGCGGACTTACTAGTGTGGGGCGGGTGAGAGTGGAAGGGAGTGCTGAGGTGGAAGGTGAACTGATGCGATTGGTTTGCGTGGAGAGCGAGGCGGTGGTATATCGAGAGCTAGAACGGATCCGAGTCGCACCAACCGAGAAAAGATGCGAAGAAGAAAAGGTTGCGACGAGGGAGCTTGTCAAGAGCGCACGGCTGGGCCGAGGATTGTTCTACTGCACTCGGCGAAACTCGCCATTACAAAATTCATATTAGCCTTTTACTATTGAACTCGACGCCGTTCCACGCTCGCCCGTCTAACCTCCACACGCCCTCGCAGGCTCTTCAAGTAGCATTCCCAGCTTCCGAAATGGCAGCATTCGTGAAGGGACCGCCACCAGACCTCTCCCAGCGCTTCAAAGTAAGCCGCACCCCCCCACGACGACGCACTCGCCAGACCCGAGCGCTAACCTTTCATCTTCCTCAGCTAAAATGGAAGTACGCAGAATTACAGCGCAAGTACACGAAAGCTCTCCAGGTCCGTAGCTGCCCCAAGCCGTTACGCCGCTCCACCGTTCTCACGTGCGGCGGCGACACACAGGTCAGGCAAGACCTCACACTGGAAGTTTCAGAAAAGGACGCAAAAGTACAGCGACTGCAAGATGAAGTTAAGTGAGTTTGACTCTGCTTTTCCCGCGAGTCTGTTTGGCAGGCTGACCCCGCGTCGCGTTTCCCAGCCTCGTTCTGGACCAGATCTACGACACGGATTATAAGCACTTACAACCAGCAGACGACGATTTGTTCTCGGAAGATGAGCCAGATGAGAGTGATGGAGACGAAAGCGAGGAAGACGAAAGCGGAAGTGATGAGGATGAAGATGAAGATGAAGATGATTCGCCGTGGGCTAAAGCGGCGGAGGGAGAGCCAAATACAAATGGGACGGGCAATGGCGTCGCAATAACGAATGGGAACAGCGAGGGGATAGGGAATGGACACAAAAACGGGAATGGAAATGGGCATGGCGCTGAAAATGGGAGGGTGAGGAAGGTACGTCGCGTTTCGTAAAGTCCTATCACTTATTGGTGAGGCGGAAGAGCTGACTTTATTGCCTTAAACCACAGGAAAGACCACAAGTCTCATCACCGGGTGAAGGAGAGGGCGAACCGGCGTTGAAGAGACCAAGAGTCGAAGGCGTGCTGCCGCTCGACGTCGTGGGCTCAAGTGGTGTTTAGTTTCGCAGTAACGACGGCGCGCGACTTTTGTGTCTGGTACATAGTGGATTGCCAAGTTGTTGCATAGTACTGTTACATCTTATCATGTTGGTGTGAACTCCTTTTTCGTAGATGCCGTATACGAAAAGAATGTGAGGGAGACCTTCGAGCCGACAACTTGCTTTGATCGCCAACGCATAATTGCAACGCGGCTCTCCCTCGATACGAACGTTATAAACGGGACACAAAGAGATTCAATTTCCAACTAGCGAAAGCGCAAGCACAGAGGATTCCATCTCCTAAACATCAGTATCTTTCACACCAACAGATCGTCCCAACGTAAAGCTGAGGCTGCTCGGCAATGATTGGAGGGTAAACGAGGCCGCGGAGGGGAAGGAAAGCTGGTGCAGGTCGTGCAGCTACCTCAATGCTCCAGGTGTCGATGAACATTTTCAGGTTTCGCGCATGAGCTGGGGTGAGAGCGGTGAAGATGGCAGGAGAGATTGCAGCGATGGCGGAGGTGTCGCCCCTTTGGTCCGCCTCGTCTGTAGTGATGCAATGTTCTCTGACCGGAGAAAGACCCACTCTCGAGGTCGAATCCTCAGTTGATGAAAGTATCGAGAGGTTCTTTGGAACGGAGATGGCCCATGATTGAAGGTGGTCGAGCCATTCACCCTGGGCACCGTCGCTGGCACAAGCGCGCGAGTTATCAAGGGGAAGAACGAGTCCGTGATGATCCAGGAGCTTTTCCACAATTTCCTGTAAATCCACAATGATGCATTGCTTCGGTTCGCACTAGCTTGGACGACATACCTTCTCTGGGTCGCCGAGGTTTGATACAACGTCAGCCCAGCGTTGGAAGCACCATTCACAATCTGACTCGCAAGTGCTCCACCCAGAGTGGTTCATAGGTAGCCGGGTGACCTCTTCTGCATCGTTCATCGTTCCGAACTCCCTTACGTGAGCGCCGGCGTGCTGCTCGCACATCAACTTCTCCGCCCAATCCCACGCAGTCTCCTTGATAACCCTCAAGCGAAGCTCCCGTCGCACCAAATCCCAAACCTCGTTCGGCATTCTCTCAGCTCCAGCTCCGTTCTCGAAACCGCTGCTGAGAGTGCCCCTGCGACGTCGGAGAGCGATGAGGTCCAACGCGAGAAGAGGTTCGGCGAGGCGAGGGTAGGCTTTGGCGGCACGAATGAGGGTCCAGGCCCGGACGAAGACGCCGTAGAAGATGCTCGTTTCAGCGGTACACATCGGTTGGAAAATGAGAGAATCGTCGGTTCAAGTGGTGCTCCTCTATATTTTTGGGTGCTACTTTACGCTCGCCGTCGCCTACTTGGCGGTCGCTCGTCCGCCTGTGCCCGTGCTCCGCGCTGTTGAGTCGGGACGAGCGACAGGCCCCGGATTCGCTTTTCGCTTCCGTTCATAGTCTCTAGGCAGCTACTCAGCAGCCGGAATCCGTGCCCGCCGTCCCCTTCCCTCGCCTCCCAGTCCATTCGCGTGACGAACGATGGCCACTCGCGGATCCTCGCCTCTCCCACCTCGCAAGCCTGCTCAAAACCAGAACCAGAATCAAAACTCGCGTCGGACGTCCACCACTCCGAAGCCAGGTGCTTCTACAACTACTACGCCGGCCACTTCATTGCCGCCATCGCGACTCCCCACTCCACCTCCAGCCGCACCTTCCACTCCCACTCCAATCCATTCTCTTTCCACTCTGCTCTCCCTCCCCCTTTCACTCACTTTAAGTGCCAACGGGACCATCCCAGAACGAACAATAACCGGTTCTTTGTGGTCTTACGACGCCTCTCTCTCCCTCGTAGTCCTCTCCTCTCCCTCCACTTCCCCATCCGCGCCAAAATCCTCCCGTTCCTACACTTTCGTTAAGACTCCTCAAATCAAATCTATTGTAGCGCTCTCTACTACGCCGGATGAGACTCTGCCGACATTGGCGGAAGCTCTGAGGAGTATGAGTGTGAAAGAGGCGGAGGCGAGAGTCGAGAAAGCGGTGGTGGAGGATAAGAAGATGAGAGCTAGGGTCGGCAAGGGAGTTAGTGAGGAGGCGCAGGCCATTTTTGATGCGCTGGGGAAGACACTGCCGGTTAGGTGGCATGAGAGGCAAATCGTCGTGATGGATGAGGTCTTGATCAGTGCGCCTTACGGGGTTGCAGATGTCAAGGTGCGCCGGCATTTGTCTGATTACGCTTACTCCTCGAGACGGCCGACTTAAAATGATGCTGATGTCAATCGTGTGCCATTGACAGGGCGGGAAAGGAGCAGGAGAGCGAATCGAGCGCGTGCGCAAGGTTGTACGTCCAAGTTTACGCTCTTGCCTTTCGCTTGCTCGTCCAAGCGAGCAAATACTTACTTCGATTGACCCTTCCAGCTGGAAGGAGAGCGCAGACGGCTCCGCGCTACAGCCGCATAATCAGCAGGCGCTCAGCCGCGACGCGTCGCGAGGCAAGGCAAGGCGAGGCAAAGTGGGGCGAGACGAGGTCGAGCGACGTCGAGCCGCGACCGATATGGGCGTAGTTGGGAGCGAGGGACTGGGAGGAAGAGTATTCACATTGATCGTTTGGACAGCGAAGAAAAGCAGGAGGGAGAATGGGGAAACGCCATGGTCACGGATACTTTGCACTTTGCTCGTGCAGCCCGTTTTGGATTCACCATAGGTCGGTTGGGGCGGCAAACATGAAGAAGACGAAATTGATTTGAGGCTCAAGATCCCAAAGTAGGGGAAACGCCGTCTGCTAAAACTTGGGCAGGCTCGGGCGCAGGCTCATCTGTGGCGTCGCGCCTCCCTTCGAGTGTACCCCGGAGAATGATGGGAGGACGAAGTGGAATCCTTTGTTCCAGACAAGTCCAGATGGGTAGGGCCGGCCGCTCTCGAGGCGACTTAGGCTGCTTCATTCGAGTCTACGCCAGTCTTCGTTTTGTCGAAGTCTTCATGGCTGTGATCTGACCACCTGGTTCACTTCACTCAAAGCAAACCGCGCCCAATTACAGCCTATTGGCTGATGGATGTAGGATTTTGAGTTAGATTTGTGTGGGGTGCTGACGAGCTGGCGTCTGCTCCAGCGGTGAGCATAACGTCTCGCTCCCAAAAAAAAATCCGAACCCCCCGATAAGCTTTTGGACAAGGGGAAAGGAAGGGGACAACGACTGCAGGATTCGAACCTACGCGGGCAAAGCCCAATAGCTGATAACGCAAGGCTGTTCAGAGTAAGCAGCCACAGCTGGAATTCGAGGCTATCGCCGTATTTGTAGCAGTGAAACTCACGGTACCTCTCGAGAGTATGCGAGCATACAGCCAGATGTTTCATATTGTTAGCAAGAAGTAATCAAGGTGAACGGGAAGCTGTAAAGAGTTTTTACCACTCAGCTTGACGTCGGTGGCGGATTCGACGTCACACTTGCGGACTCATAGGAGAAAAATCAATCCAGAGGGTGACATCTGGGGCTGCTTACTTTTCTCTCTTATATTCAACAAACCTTGAAAGACAAAAAGGAACCTCCTCGCTCGGCATTGGCACAGGGCGCATCGACGGCATCCTCCCAGTGCACTGCAATAATTGGAACGGTCGTGATTCGATCTCTGATCCTGCAGCCCTGTATATTCGCGGGCTAAGATGCGGGGCGTCCCCCTTGATGCCGCTAACCGTTCTTCCAGAGTGGGTACTTGGCTGAGCTGTGACGAGAAACAAGCAAATTTATGGTGTAACGACGTTGAGCAACTTCGCCCACTGGCACCCTGTGCACGCAACGGTACTCAAAACAGCAATCGAGGCGACTAGAATACCTCGCTAAATATCACTGAGTTGATGTGGAACGTCACAGATACGAAAGAATCACCGCACCAATGTCCATCTGCCTAAAGCCTGCATCCTCACTTAAGTCGAAGTCTCCGCCTCATCTTCCAGCCGAATCCCACCATTATTCTTCGCTCTCCAATTCAGGAATCCTCGGTAGCCCATAAATTTTACCAGCGCCGCTGCGACTAGTTCGAGAATCACGAAGCCGGTGATCGCGGAAGTTCTAGCGAGCGGGCAGACGCCACAAAAAAAAAAGGAAATCTCATACCAAGAAGTCGAGGAACCTTTCTCGTTCACGACCAAGTGAATGTGGGTATGCGCAATCCCACTCTGTTGCTGTTTGCCGGCGACGTTGCGAGTCAACTCAGCGCCTGGTGTCGAGGCGGTCAGATGAGGATACCGCGGAAGGCATTTTTAGGAGAAGTCACCGTCAGGTCAAATTGAATGACAGTAACAGCCGAGTACTTTACTTTCCATTTGTGAGAAGCCGCAGGAGTTACAAAGTCTAGTCGTGGTAGCGTTGCATATCGACCTTACTTGTCTGGCCAAGCCGACTGTGCTGTGTTAGGACCAAACTTGACATTATTTGAAAGTTGGCAAATCACAGGTTTCGACTCAGTGCATATAGTGTCCAGCTTGAAGGGAACGGACCTTGAATGTGATACGTAGCAGCGCTGTCCTTCGGAATTTTGTCTGACGTCCAAGTCAACTTGACGTCTGCGCAAGTGACGAGGGAGCCATCCAAAGTGATCACGACACTTTTTTTTTTCTTCTTCTTCTCACCCATAAAGGCCACTGCTTTCGTTTCCGCGAATGGTCGCTGCGAAACTGGGCCAGGTCCCGGTTGCGAGATTGCCTTCCACGGAGTGACGTGGTCTGCGAAGACGGCGGAGGTGACAATCAAGAGTGTGCTGATGGTAAGGCAAGACCAGCGCATCGTTACGGGTGATGGGAAGAGAAAGGCCGCGCCTCCCTGTCGACCTGTCTTCGACAAGTCCGCGGGAGCCCGTTGGTGCTTTGTGCCGCCCGCGTTGCCTTCCTCACGCGCATCCTGTGGGAAACACAATTGCCAGCGTTGCTAGCAGCCTGTAGTACCTGTCTGGTTTCACTGAAAACAAAGATTGCAGTATTGAATACCCCGCCGAAGACTACGAAAGACATACAATCATCTCACTTCCTCTCCAACAGCTTGACGGGCGCATTGCTCATCCCTGCACCTCCACCATATCATCATCACTATCACTCTCACTCTCACTCTCTAGCTCCTCCGCCTTGGGCTTAACATCTCCTCCCTCCGCTTTCGGCGCCTTCTCATCCTCATCCTCTCCTTTCTTGACCTCTTTCCCTTTTCCTTTATACTCCGCTTGCAAGGTCCACATTCCGGCGTAAGGTCCTTTCTCAACTTGATGCGCAATCTCCTTGAGGACCTCCTTGAGGTAGACTTGGGGTTGTTGGACATGTTCCGTGAGAGCTTTGATTTGCCAGTAAGGCTTGTCTTCGAAAAGGGAGAACAGGACGTCGAGGAGCTCGTTGCGAGGGATACGTGCGGCGCGGAGATTCGTTGAAGCGCCGGACGGCTTGACTTTCTGCGAGGTTTAGGGGTGAAAAGTTGCCAGTCAGTGGTGACGGAGGGAAATGGGGAGAGCAGGGACGGAGATTGGCACAAAAAACTCACGACGAAGGAAGAGACCCGCCCCTTGATGCCTGGTAAGCCTTGACCAGCAGCAAGCCTGTTCGCGGTTCCCTGGTCGACGTCGAGCATCTTGATCGTTCTCTTGGGTTCAGACGCCTTCCTTTGTCTGTCGCGCATAATATTGCGGTATGAAGACGAGGCGTCGAGAGAAGAGAGTAAAGGAGTGAGGGAGCATTCGTGGTGGACAGTTCCCAGTACGGAAGTGATTCCTGTTCATAATTTTGCGAGTTCAGCTCACGAAGTACTTCTCAAGTCGACAAAAGGGCGAAGCTGAAACGTACGCCTCCGCTTTCGGTGACCCTCCTCTCCGGTCTCTTTCACTTCCTCCTCCTTTTCGCCGAACACGTACATGTTTTTGGTCGCTGTGTTTTGTAGTGTAAGCTTATACTCAAGTGGTACGCTCCTTCCAGTTGACGTCGTCGCAGTCGGTGCCCTCCTGATATCTGGCTTCAAATGCGAACTCGAGGCGGTAGGCACGGAAGGCTTGGAGTCTTCGTCGAGCAGAACAGAGATTTTCTGGTCGCCATTTGAGTCTTTCCTGCGAAGGGGGAGGTTAGGTGAGATTGTGAAGTGGTGTGGATGGAGGAGAGCTGGTTCGGAACTGACTCATCGTAGACTCGTACTCGGCCGAGTACTACTCCTTCCTGTTGAGTTTCATTCCATTTCTCCATAAGGAATCGCGGGACCTGGCAGACCAGGTCTGTTCAGTGGAGAGCTCCGAGCGCACTGATTAGGATCTTGCGGTCGCCCCCGCATGGCCAACGAGACCAGTCCAGTCTCAAGGCGTTGTGAGTCCTTGCGTTCTTTCCACTCCGCAGACGTTCCAGAGGCGGCGCCTACCTGCCCTTACACACGCCGCACCGCAGGGCAATGAGCTCGCGCCTGACACCATCTGGCAGTGACACGGGCAGACTGCCTCACCCGACCACCCAGCATGCTTGTCTACGAAGAGCATGGCCTACCACAACCCAGTCCGCCGCGGTCTCGCTCCCGGGTCGGCTCAGGTCGCCTCGCCGCATCCAAGTCACTCCCTGCCTGCAGCCGCTTTCACGCGGCGGTTGTGCTTACCTTGACAAGCCAGACCCTCTGTTGCAGCCCGTTGATGTCAAGATCCTCGTCCTCTCCTCCGTCGTCCCCCAGGGATGGCTTCTCGTCTGCCCCCAAATCGACTGATCCGTGAGCCTCCTCAAACTCGGCGGGCAGCGTGTTCAGCGGGAACGACATCGCTGGTGAAGACTATCGGACGAGATGGAGCGGAAGGGCGGATGGAAGCGGGTTGGCGAAGTTGCGGTATTTATGTCGCGGTATCGTCGATAGTCGGGAGTGAAGTCGGCTTGGGTGTGCGGAGGTCAAGCCGGTGTGAGCCGGACTCATTGCAACACTAGAAATTCAACGGACAGGAAAGAAAGCTACAGTAAGCTTGAGTAAGCCAAAGTAAGCTTCTTGTAGAAGCTTTCGTGTCACAAAGTGGCTTAAGACCGAAGTCGAGTTGACTCGAGCTTGTGGCGCAACGCGGTAGAATTCGAGCCAACGTCCTGCAACATCAACAAAATCCGCAATGAAATTATAGTCTTTCCAACTGGGAGCAATACCAAGCACTACTCAAGGAAAAACTTGACACATGGTACAGCTTCCAACGCGAAGTTCTTGGCTTCCTGCGGACCGACGGCGGACTCTAGCCCCTGATCAAGCTTTGACGTCGGTATTCCCTGCGACGCTTAGTTGCTCTTGCTCTCTACCATACTACGTCGCACCTGACCCATCATGTCTCCAAAGCCCGCCGAACTTGATGTGAGCTCTCTTCCTCGAATATAATCTCTGATCTTTCCGAACTGATGCGGTCACGTTTTGCGTCTTCAAGGCTTCGCTCCTTACCACGACGCGTACAACGTCCCCTAAGCCCATGCCGCCAACTGAAAGCTTGATATTCGGCAAGAACTTTACGGATCACATGCTTATGGCGAGGTGGACTTTGAATGGAGGTTGGGAAGCGCCAGAGATTCGTCCATATGGTGAGCATTCAGAGCTTGCGCCGCGGATTTGAATGGGGAGCATCTTGAGAGAGTACAGGGCAGTTAATGTTCAACTTTGCAGGACCGTTGCACCTTGACCCCAGTGCCACCGTTCTTCACTACAGTTCGACACTCTTCGAAGGCATGAAGGCGTACAAGGTTGGTTCGAAGACCTTGATCTCCAAAGCCGCACGAGCTGATAACATATGTGAACTAGGATCGAAACGGCGTCGCTCGTTTGTTCCGCCCTGACATGAATATGAAGCGTCTCAACAAAAGTGCCGCACGCTTGGCGTTCCCAGTGAGTCGCGGCTAGGTCTTCTACATTCCATAAATTTGAATTATTCTTCGTGACAGACTGTCGATGAGGAGGTACTCATCGAGCTCATCAAGCAATTGGTGGCAGTTGATGACGAGTGGATTCCCACCGCACCTGGATGCTCCCTATGTACGGCACTCCAAATCTGTCGCTGTTTAATTCGAGCTCATGTTCTTCTTGCAGACATTCGGCCTACTATGATCGGCACCCGTGCTTCCCTTGGCGTGGGACCCTCTGACGAAATGCTGCTCTTCGTAATGTGCGTTCACCACCTTCGCAGCGCGTTCTCGCCACTCACTCTTCATTCGCAGCTGCTCGCCTGTCGGACCGTATTTTGCGGCGGGCTTCAAGCCAGTATCTCTCCTCGCCAGCACAAAAGATGTTCGCGCGTGGCCCGGAGGAACGGGAGCTCACAAATTGGGATCAAATTATGCAGGGGGAGTAGTGCCACAACTCGAAGCTGCGAAGGAGGGGTACCAGCAGATTTTGTGGCTGTTCGGGCCCGAACATGAGCTTACGGAAGTGGGAACGATGAACCTGTTTGCGGTTATACAGCTTGATGACGACAGTGAGCCTTTTCCTCCAGACGCACGCGAAGCGCTATGTGGCTGTGGCTGACCCCTCGACTTTTCCGAAGCGGTCGAGCTCTGCACTCCACCGCTGGATGGCATGATCCTGCCAGGAGTGACTCGTGATTCCGTTCTCTCCCTCTGCAAATCCCACGCCAACCCTCTGAGCTCCCACCGAATCGCTGGACTCCCCGCGAACCTCGTGATCTCCGAACGCAAGATTTACATGAAGGAAATCGTCGAGAGGTCGGCGAACGGTAGCTTGCTCGAAATGTTTGGAAGTAAGAACATTCTAACTTGTTCGTCAAGGATCGAGGCTGATGTCGTTCTTGGTTCTAGCCGGGACCGCTGCGATTGTCTGTGCCATTGAGCGCATTGGATACGAGGGGGCAGATGTGACGGTTCCTTGCGGGTCGTCAGGTCTCGGAAGCATCGCTGCGACGGTACTGAGAGAGATTGAAGGCCGTCAATTGGGAGAGATCGAGTCCGACTGGAGCGTTGTTGTCTGAGGGGACTATTTCGCGGTAGACGCGGTGTGCTGTGTTTAGAGTTTAGTAGGATTCGTAGATTTACATGCAAGTTAGAAGAGCATAGAGAAGTATAGACCGGACTCATTTATTTTGGGAAGTAGCTCAGCGGCCGGAAGTTGAATTAGGCAGAACCGCGAAGAGCGGCGAGGAGGGTCGGGCCTTTGACGAGGTCCATTGAAGTCCCGCAAGCCATTCATGAATGAGTCAAGCTGAGTGACATACGTAATTTCATTACTTCCAGCATTGCTCAATCCACAACTATCCTCCTCCAAACCGACCACTGCTTCCCAGAGTGGTTCCTCTCGACCTTCCTTCCTTCCTCCGTCTTGAGCTTCACCGCCTCCATCACCGCTCTCTCCCGTTCCCGAGACAGTTCCGAGCCTTCAATTCCCTCTACGCCTTCGCCGCTTTCCATTCCGAGATTGTCGATTTCCTCTTCAGTGAGGCGGTGGAATAGTGGGAAGGGCTCGAGATGTGAGACCATCCAGGTGTGGAGGTCGGGGACGTCGGTAATGGTGTAGAGAAGTCCACCGGGTCGTAGGACAAATGCGTATTCGGCGAGGAGAGTAGGTCTGGTAGACGATAATTAATGTTTTTCTGAGAAGTGAAGAGAGGACACGCACGAGATGATTCGTGCCTTGTGTTTCCGAGCCTTGAAGTGAGGATCTGGAAAGAGGAAAAAGATCTTGGACAACTGTAATTGAAAGATTATCAGCCAGACACTGGCAGGCCACACGCTTCTTACGGACCTGGCCTTTGTCGAAGAAGCTGCGAAGGTGGGTCAGCAACTATACCTCAAGAACAAAATGCCAAAATTCTCACTTTGGAAGGAATTTCATGGCGTTGGCGCGGAGCACGCTAACATTTCCGTATGCGTAGCCCTCCGGTGGCGAGAGTCCTGGATGAGGTGCTGCTGAAACGTCCAGCTTGGCGCGCTTCGCCGGTCCTTGCTCATCGGTGCCTTGGTCCGCTGCCGCCTCATCTACGGCTGCTGGTAGGTTGTCGGGGTCGACACTCTTGGGGTTAAGTCGAAGGGCGCTGATCTTGTCTGCGACGTACTGCGTTACTTGAACGCGAATTTCAAGACCTGTATGCGACCGAAGACGTTCAGCATCCTCGATTGTCTTATGTCCTTAAACTTGAACGCACCCATCATGAGAGTCTCTGGGAAGAGAGGTGCGAGATTGACCACCAGCCCTCCGAAACCACACCCAACATCCGCAAATTCGACGCGCTTTCCCTTTCCCACTCCGCTCCCTTCACCTTCCTTGATTGGTGCATCAAAGAATGTCGGATAGTGAGTTGACCAATCCATCGTGAAAGGCGAAGTGGGGCTGCGAAGAGTAAGACAGTCGGCGCTGGCCAACAATCCTTGACAGCTTTGAAGGTGCTTACTACTCGAGCGTGTGGATGCTGAGCGGGTTGGCATGAGCTCGTTGCCTGTAAAACTTTTTCTATGAGGTAGAAGGGCGCTCGAAGTAAGCTGGGTGCGCATTGGCAGCGGCAGACGGCGAGACTCGCCCTGGGCATCCCAAGCGTAGACGCATCTGCACCGCTAGCTAGGACGTCTACATTCTTCCCACTTGTCATTCCTTCTGGCTTCTTTCCGCGACCCATGATGTTGGTGCGAGTCGATTCAAGTTTCAAGTTTGGGAGTTTAAGCTATTCGATAGCGTTGCGTGTGCAACAACAGCTTATGGTTTTTTTGTTGAGAAAATTGCAGAATTTATTTTCTGACGAATTTCGAGCGCACTTTGCAAAATTACAGTCGAACGTCGATTTCTGGTCAAGGGTTGCGATGCTTTACAAAACTAGACGGAGGGGGCTACATAACAAGAGATGAAGATGATAAGAAGAGGTATCTAGACGACGAGCGCGACCACAAGCGCGACAACGCCAGCGACGCTCCTTGAGACTGAATGGGAAGTAGCGCCAGAAGTCGAGCCTGAACCCGAGCCCGAGCCCGAGCCCGAGCCCGATCCAGAGCCTGAGCTAGATCCAGTTCCAGATGTAGCAGAGGAACCGAGGGCAGTTCCTGTGATGGACACAGGAATGTCCTCGAGAGCTCCCGCGGCTTTTGAGAGTGTCGCGAAGCCGACTGCTGGATTGGGAGAGAACCGGAAAGTGGAGTAGACATTCTGTGTCGTGGAAGCAAAAGCGTTGGTTTAGCTTTCTCGGCTACTGAAAAAAAGTTGAAAGCCACTCACCTTCAAGAAAGTCGCTCCGACGATCCAGTCCGGCGCCGCACTCGACGTCTCGACCTCGAAGAACGCACCGAGGCAAAACTGTCCATTGCTTGTCGCAACACCTAAAATGGATTTCTGAGTAAGCACACCAAGAACGGGCCGACTCGATCCTGTTCCTTACCAGCATTGAAATCCAACGGGTTGATGGGGTACGAAACACCGCCAAACTGAAGCACCATATTGACCTCAGTGCTGCACGGGAAGGCGAAATATCCCGGCTGTCCCTTTATCGTGACAGGTCTGGATCCAGGAATGAGGGTGTAGATTTCTGCGATCGCTGCAGGGGGACCGCCGATGAGACCTGTGCTTTGAGACGTCAGCAATTGTTTGGCAATTGTGCAGGATGGTCCGTTGAGGTGTAGAAACTCACTCGTTCCGGTGTCGATGGCTACAGCAGAGGATGGTGCTGAAGTTACAGCAGATCCTCCAACGGTGGCTCCTTCCAGCGGTATCAACCAGTAGGTGCCTTTTTCGCAGAAGAAAGTCAGCAGCTGTCCACCACGAAGAGAGTGCGCCACTTTACCGGAGTTGGTAATCGGTACGTAGTTCATCGTGCCAGAGAAAAGAGTGGCATTTGTCCCTCCCACTTGTTATTTCGTTGTCATAAGTATGATACCTTTAATGATTGTAATAGGATGGACGAACAGGTCAAGGTTCCTCCGGGCTCGGTTTTTTGATAAGAGCTAGAGTCGTCAATGAAGCGAGTGAAGGCAAAACTATGAAATTTACGGTTAGCGAAAGCTGTCCGCTCTTCACGTGAGTAATAACTCACGAAAAGGATTGCTCGGGCCAAGATCCGCCTTCAGCGAGAGCCTGCAGTATCGGCAGCGTTCCACTCGCCGACAGCGCCTGCCAACCTGCTCCCAAGAGACCGGTGACGAGTCCACTGACTACGTTGGTAGAATTTGTGACTGTAGCAAAGACCTAAAAGAAGGAAACGACATAAGATCAATTGTAAAGTTTGAGTTGTACGTCACGCACCTGCTGTGCTACCTTGAAGCCTCCAATGGAAACATCATCTTTGGCCAATGTTCCAGCGGCATCGCCTGACCCCTATGAGTCCCCCAGTCAGCTTAATAAGATCATAATAATCGATCGTCTGGCTCTCGTACATATTGAATTGAAAAAGGCGTGTTTGACTCTTTAGAAGTACTGGACGCTCCCGGGTCGTATAGCGGAGTTGTGGCAGCGCATCCGGTACACTGTGGGCACAATCGCTGGCGTCAGCACCCGGAAAGGTAGAAGAGATCGAAAGCTACGCACGGGTGAAGTACTGAGCCACAAATCGGACTGCGACGCCGAGCAACGATAAATTAGCCGATAGAAGCGGGGAATAATGGGTCTTGGACAGCACCGAGCTTACGCTTCCAGTGTCAATGATGACTGAAGAAAGTTTCGAGTCAGCAAGCGACAAGAAGTGAGAACGACTCCAGACAAACCTTGATAATCTGCCGCTGGCGTGCTTCATCACGAAACATAGCAACGATCAGCATTTCCGTCCACTCACCCGGTGTCCAGCACGAAGCCCAAAAATCTACTCACCCAACCTGAATGATCCCCACATACTCCGCGTCTCCAAAAAGATTATATAAAGGCTGCATCACGATCCGCGCTCAGCTCCGAGCCAAGCAGGCAAGACGCAAACATCGGACTCACTTCTTGTCCCACGCTCTGTCTCTTCCTCAGCACCTTATCCGGCAATCCATACTTCATCTCGATCTGCGCCCTAGCTCTCTCCAAAGCATCTTCCCCTGCCGTCGAGCTCGAGCCTGTTGTCGTCTGGCGCCGTAAGAGCGGAACGTGGATCGGAGTTGCGCCGGTATCCAAGTCGAATGAGTGGGATGGGAGGACGTTCAGAGGAGTGGAGAAAGATTGGTCGGGGAAGGCGAGGGCAAGGAAGGCGAGGAGTGGCAAGGGGAGCAGCATTCGAGATGATGATCGGAGTTCTGTGGTTGCCGTTCGTGTTGTGGGGTTGAAGCGCGCTGCGGGGACGATATGTGTTTTCTCAAAGAGGGTGAGAAAAAAAAGAAAGGAAAGAGGATAAAGTTGGTGGCAAGAGACGCACACCGAGATGATGAGAGAAACGGACAGGTCAAGAAAGCTTGGAGGTCCAAAGCCTTGGCACCCGGGGCAGCGTTCCGAATCAAAGGCGAAGTCATGACGACGAGCCGTGCACATCTGCGATCTCGTTCCACCTTACAAGGAAAAAGATTGAAAGGATGTTTTTGTATTAATATTTCCAGTGTCTGTGGAAGGGTGAAACTCCGTTGCGACGAGATGAGAAGGGCTACAGTGAATGCTATGCGAGTTTGGGAAAGTGGTATCGGTTAAAAACGAGTGGATGATTTGTGTAGTTGGAATTGCGTGTGATTTTATTCCCTGCAAAGCGTTAATCGGCTGATTCTTTGCGTTGAGAAGGAAGAGTCGAGTGGGCGTTCAGTATGCTCCAGCGACGGCGAGGAGCGTGGCGAGTCCGAGACCCGCGAAGATCGAGAGCCGCTGAGCACTGCCCGTGATGCTCGTGGGTGGTGAAGAGGCACTGGAGGAAGCAGCCGAGCTAGATGAAGATGATGATCCTGACGAGGACGAGCCCGACGCGGTTCCTCCTGATCCACGAGATGCGAATCCGACGGCGGGTGGGCTGGAGAAACGGAAGGCGCTGTAAACTCCAACGAGGAAAGTGCTGGAAAGTTCGCCAAAAAATCAATGGAAGACTCGTGAAAGGAAAATAAAAATGCTGAGACGTACTCTCCGATGATCCAGGGAAGGCTGCTGCTGTCGAGCTCGAACACGGCACCGAGGCAGGAGGTACCAGAGGTGTCGGCGTATCCAGAGTTGAAGTTCTCGCTCGGGATTTCATATTCGATTCCTCCAAACGTAAAAGTGACGTTCACGTTTCCGTTACAAGGGTCTGCGTACATGCGAAAACCAAAGTCAGCCTCTCATGGAAAGACTGTCGACGGCCCATAAACAACGTACAGCTCCAGTACCCGGTCTCTCCAGACAAGGAAATGGCCTCTGCGCCCGAGATCTGAGCGTAAATAGCATTGACTGCAGCAGCAGGAGCTCCAATCAAGCTCGTGCCGCTGTCAATGACAACCGAGCTGGCCGTGATTGCCAAATCGCTTCCACCAACGTGTATTCCCTCGAGAGGGATCGCCCAGTATCCGGTAGGGGTGAGGATGTCGACCCAGTTGATCGAGCCGGAGTAGTAAGAGGTATCGGTTCCTCCGATAGTGAAAGTTCCACCGGATTGGACTTTGGTGGCGGAGGTAGTGGCGGGGTAGGTTGTCTGTTTGTGATGAACCAGAAATGAGGTTAGCTGAGGGAAATGACGTGAGCGAGCAAGGGAGGGACGTACGAATGCGAAACCGAATTCTTGAGAAGGAAGATCGCCTGCGTTGGACAGTGCTTCGATGAAAGGTGTCGCGCCAGAGGACGCAATGCCAGTCCATCCAAGACCCAGGAGACCTGCGGGCGGCGAATTTCATAGTCAGCTCGCAGCACTTAGCAATAGTAGGTTTTCTCAAAGCCACATACCAGAGATCTTATCAGTCACAACCTGATCCAGTGTAGTACAGGCGGCAAAAGTTTGTTGCCTTCGAACAGCCAAAATGCCGGTCAGTGAGAACTCCGAACGCCGAGGCCGGCGCGCGGTACACTCACGAGATGTTGAAGCCCCCCATAGAAACGGTGTCTTTCGCAAGAGTTCCTGCTGCATCTCCTGATCCCTGTATACACGAAAAGACTGCTCAGGAGCTGTAACGAGAAAGACCGGGGAGACCGAACTGACGTAGGTGATGCTGAATGCGGTCGACGAAGTGGTGGCGGACGAACTATCCGATGGGTTGTAAAGAGTCGTTGTGGTCTCACAGCCAGTACAGGGGCTAGTGGCGAGGATTAAATCGGCGCTCCCGGTGTCGAGGATGACATTGAAATCGACGGCAGGCGTCCCTACTGCGATGGAAGCGTAGAACTCACTGCAGGTTCGCCGAGCCAAGAACAGCTGTAAGCCTCAAACATCCCATCACCTTGCCAGTAGAAGCAGCTCACGAATCCTCCTCGTTTGTCATGGCCACATTTGAGGCACTACTCCTCTTCGCCTTGCTGCCGCTGCTGCTCTTTCCATACTTTGTCTTCATCTTCTGCGCCTTGCGGAGGAAGCTGGCGGCATCGTTTTTTCCAGATCGACGTTGTATTGGGATGTGTAATGGATCTGGCTTTGATACTGAACGGGTGTTGTAGCGTGGTGGGGCGGGAGAAGCGATTGATGAAGAAGCGGAGAGGAGCGCCACCGCACAGACGAAGGTCGACGAGCCGCGCATCTTGTAGGGCTCTTAGTAGGCGGAAAGTGGGAGAGGGTAAGAGGTAGAAAGGTGTCGCAGGTGAAGAGGAAAAGGCGTAATCTAAAGTGCTTGGCTGCTTGGCGAGAGGGAGGAAGGAAGAAGAGGAGTTTTGAAGCCGAGGAGCGCAGGTCGCTTTGATGAGCTCACGCAGGCGCGCAGTAAAACCGTTCGCATCCGGCCTCCGTGGCGGAAGTCGCCGTGCGGCCGTAAACTCCGTTCTCCTCTATTTGGCGAGATGTAGATATTTGATGAGTCGTGCCGGGGTGCGAGTAGCGGGGCGTGCGAGCGGATGTCGCTATGGGAGAGCGAGAACTGAGAGCGAGGCGGTGCTGGTCTGCGAGGATAGTGATCGCGGGCCGTGATTTCCATGGCGAGCGAGTCGGGCAGGAGTTGGGTAATTGGGATAGAAGGTTGGCCGAGAATGATGACAGTCGAAGCAAAACAAACAAGGGCGCGCTCGATGTCTTGTTGGCTTGAGGCTGCTCTTTCGGCACGCACCATCATCTTCGACTTGCTGGCCCTCGACGGCGTGCTATGGATCCCCTTTCGAACCTCGCGTTCACAACCAGCGGCGCACTAATAGAACTCGTAGACAGTACGTGCAGATTTCATCGCACAGCTCTTACTCCAGGCCAACCTCCCCCGCGCGCGCAGAGAAAGTCCTCGTGCACCTTCGCGACGGTCGCAAGCTCATCGGCGTACTACGTTCCTACGACCAATACGGTAAGCTCCCCTTACATAACCTGGCCGTGGCGCCCCCAAGCTCATCAACCCTGTTGCACACCACCACCTCCGACCTGTCCGACCCAAAGCCAACCTCGTCTTGACTCTCACAATCGAACGCCTATTCCACCCACCATCAAAAACTTACGCCCAAATCGAACGAGGCGTATTTCTGATTAGGGGCGAGAACGTTGTGCTCCTTGGTGAAATCGTACGTCCGCGCACCAGTACCACCTCTGCATCTGTCCCTGTCGTCTTCCCCGCCCTTCCCCACGCTCACAATCTCGAAACACTTCTCCTTCCCATCTCTTTCTTTCACTACTGCTCCTCCCCTCTGAACGTTGTCCGCCGCCTACGACCTATCCGACTACCGACCAAATAGGACCTCGACCTCGAAGACGCGCCTCTCGAAGCTCTCACTCTCCTCCCCTGGCCCTCCGTCGCAGGCCTTATTGCAAAAGAGTCAAAAGTGAAGGACAAGGTTGACAAGAAGAAGGAGGACGTTCTTTGGGCACAGAAGGGCTTTGGAGAGGAGGGAGACGAGTTCGATCGTTATTGAGCAAGGCTCGCGGCGGATGTTGGCACTTTTGGTTTTGGTGAGTCTGGGAGAATTTTGGGGAGTGTAAGAGGGTGTGCACTGGCGTTCGAGAGGGCTTGAGAGGAAGAGGAAGTGCAGGGCGAAGGGGCGGAGCACCCCATACGAAGCTCCCGTCTCTATTCATTCAACAGACGCGGACTGAGTTCATAGTAATCAAAAAGACATGACTACATTTTGGGGGCGAGCTTGGGACCTTGAGGATTGGGAGAAGGTCAGTTTGCTGGGATGCGACAGTCCTCGTATACAGATGGCAGCGCCATTGGCCGGAAGATCTGGTGAGGCCTGTGAGGTTTCCTTGAATTTTTCTTGCAGACGGTTAATCTGCATACGCGATTGCTGACGAACACGCTCTGTCGTAGAACGGCGCTGAAGACATCCCACTCGTCGACTCGCTTGCGCGCTCCACAATAAACATTCGCCATAAAACCTGCCCCCCGACCCGTTCATGAAGCATATACCTGGAGCTTACGAGTAGGTGCTGTGTCCACCACGAGGCCGCCACAACTTCTTGAGAAGCGTGTGGTTTTTCATTTCGAAGCTCCGTCGACTGTCACCCCCTGAAGCCTATCGACGGCCAGCGTTATATTGCGGAAGCCTTGGTCAAACGAATACTTCTCTCACCTGGGCTGCATTCATACGGACGAATTGAAGTCGACGAACGCAGAGTGCGGCCTTGTCACGTTGACAACCAGCAAACTGATGTGTGTGAGTCTGAGTTGACCTTTGAACACGGGTTACATTGCCGGATCTGTGGGAAGAAAGTGAGTACATCCAAAGCTACTTGATGAGCTTATGATCCCTCGTTCGCCTTCACCAAATCATTCTGTGCTTCGCAGCTCGTCACTTGCCGGACGGCACGTCGCCCCTCCGTACGTAGTCGTCGTCTACCTTGACATGCCTTTCGTTTCGTTTCATGATGACTCAATTCGTGCAAGCCGTAACGGAAGAGCTATTCCTGCCGGTGAGGGTCGAGGAGGGACAATCGCGGGGCGACGAAAAGTTGCGGAAGGCTTCCGCTGGCTTCCGCCGCGACGTTTCGCAAGTCTTGAATTAAGTTGGCCGGACCACTAAGGAATCTAGCTCTCACCTCAGTACTTTGCAGGCTCTTTCACAGCCGACCTCCATCGTCTTTCCCACGCCGACCCGATCCAAGGCGGTAAGTTTTTACGAAATTTGTGGAGCACCGGTGGAGTTACTCCATGGGACCCCGCACTTTTTTCGCCCAGACTTTTCACTTTGCGATCGGGGACGGCGCGCGTCGAACGCCCCGCTCTACCTAGCGGTCTGGCCACAATTCGAGTTCTTCTCTCGCACGCCTTCGGTTCTGTCCTCCCTTTTAGCCTCCTACTCACATCCTCCGCCCACCTTACTTCGACAGCGTCAACCCTCCACCGCGATCAACCGACTCGCTTGCCTGCGAGAGTCAGACGAAGGCAACTTCGCTATTTGGATCGGGAAAACGATCATCGCCGGCCTCTTTCGCTCGAGGCACCCCCCGCCCCCC
>JASZXU010000480.1:0-20490 GCA_035521515.1 Phenoliferia sp. Uapishka_3 | reverse complement strand
CTTCTGGATCTTCGCCTTGTAAACTTCTCAACGCTTTTCGAATCAAGGAAGAAAGATGCGAGAGGGAAAGTTGAAGATGTAAAGGATCGATAGTCCCCTCTTCACTCGTCGGACTCATTTCTCCCGCTCCCCCACCACTACCTCCACCGCCACCCAAACTCGTAGGTAGACTCAATAAGATCCCTTCATAATGTCGAACGAGATCAAGATGATGTTGTTGTGTTGCGAAAGCGTGAGAACGGAATTTGGACATGACGGATTCGAGTGTTTGTTCGTAGTCTTTTAGGAGGATGGAGAGGGATCGGTTTTCGGATTGGAGAGATTGGTTTTCGAGAACTAGGGAGATGTTTAGCCGCTCGAGTTCGGAATCGAATTCTTCTGTGGAATCGGGGACGGGGTTAGGTTTGTAAGATGCGGGACGGTTGGCAGGGATTCTTAGAGCGGCGTTTGGAAAGTACTCTAAACGTATTTGACCTCACTTCGCTCTCAGAATCGGCAAGCCCACGATTCCCGACTTTGCGAATATTCTCGAGACAGGAATACTCCCAGCCTTCTCCCGCTCCTCCGCTGTCGCCTTCACCCGTCCAAGCCCCAGCTCGCACGCTCGCGGCAACGATGCCCAACCTGGGCCCGGCCCCTCGAGTACCTTACAGTAGACGCCGAATTGCTATCTGAATGCGGATCCGCCGCTCTCCGCCGCTCGCCCCTCCAAGTATGTTCGCGTCGTTCGCTCGCCGGCGCTAGACACTGTGCTCGCTTCGCTCGGGGCACACTCACCTATGTCCCTCTTCTCAGCTGCTTTGGCAGGACACAGACCAGACATAGTCTCCGATAGCACTACGAATAGAAACAGACCAATCGCGTACCTTGAGTGACATGAGTATTAAACCTCCTCAACGTGAATCCCGTCTGGGTATGTATCGCCTGAGTCTACAATCATTCCCCAATGATCAAGAACATCAGCATCCATCCAGTCCCAGTATCCAACCCCATTAAGCTTACCTTGAGTTCCTCTGCCCTCCTATGCAAGTCCTCCGTCATTTGTCTGTTATGAGTCAACTGAGCGCTGAGTTCTGATAGTAGTGCCCATAGTCGATCTAATTCGGATGCTCCGCTCATTTGATCGACTACTGTCACTGTGTGGGAGGGCGCGTTAGTTTGAGATGGGAGCTGGGTGAGTGGGTCGGTGAGGGCGTGACGCACTTGGATGAGAGGACAGCAGACAGGCGAGAGGTTGGATAAGGAGTGAGAAGGTGGAGAATGTGTGCTTTGAAGTGGTCTGGGAGGGGAAGGTGAAGATTGTTGTGGGTGGAGGGAAGTGGTGGAAGGAGAGCCGTGCGCGACGGCACGCGCTCGATTCATTCTCTCGTGTGACAAGGCGCGACTCTCTAAAGGAGAAGCAGGCCGAACGGAGCAGGATCAATCTATGCTGTAATTCCTGTTTGCTCTCAGTTCAACGTCGGAAGCACTTCTTGCGAGGCACGCCCAGGTCTTTTGCAAGATGACGCTTGCTTTTTCATTTCCAACTCATGATTTTGATCGTCTACGAGAGCAGCCCACGTAGACATCTCCACTGAATGCTATCAAGCGAGTTCGAGGATAGCCTGAACGATGTCTCCACCAGTAGACTTGAGCGCCTTGATGGCTGCAGGTTATCAAAGTTCTCGTCAGCATCTCTCCTCCCCCAACACACAAACGCAATCAGACAAACCCTTTGACCTCGAGCACCCAGCCTGCCCCACAACCAACTCAATATCCTCATCCGCAACATCTCCCTGCTCCTCCTCTCCCTCCTCCTCCGCCTCCCCACTAGCTTTCAAAAGCCTCTCCTTCCTCTTCTCCTCAGCCTTGACCCTATCAATCTTCTCCGTCTCTGCTGACGCTCCTCCAATTCCTCCAGCTCCAGACATCGATTGAGCTCCGAATCCTTGGGTAGCCGCATCCTCTACTTTTGCTTCACCGAAGACGATGTAGCAGTCGGAGGCGGGGGACTTGTAGACTTCTGGGTGGGGGATCACGAAGAGGACCTGGCGGTTCGTGGAAGTTAGTCAATGGATTGGAGAGGGAAGAGAAGGGGACTAACGTTCTTGGGACGACGGAGGACGACACGGTTGATTCCTTCCATCTTCTTAAGGCCGAGCTTGCTAAGCGCTGTTCAACCCCAATCCAAACACATACATTAGCAATCCCATCCTCTCAGTCCCACTCCCCTCTCTCCTTCCCCACTCGCAGCAGAGATGATGAAGACTGACCCTTGCGAGCTTTTGTCTCTCCACGTCCTCGAGTTCCCTCAAGAGCGGCACCTCCAATGATTCCCTCATCTCCAGAGTCAATTTCCTCGAGTGACATGATTAAGATTAGTTTGTTTGGTGAGTTGGGTGGGGAAGGAGCTGTTGGTGGGGCAGATTGACTTGGTGCGTGGGAGCAGCAACGAGTTGACATTTGAAACGACCGTCAGTAGTCGCGAAATTCCACTCGGCCCGGAGAATAGACGACAACCGGCTCCTCTTCTTGCGTTCCTTTCCCAACACACCTTTATGATACCGACTTTGTCAAGGAGAATAATGAACTACACCGGAAAGACCTTCCTCCTTCCCTCCGGAGGCAAGATCCCCGCTGTTGGACTTGGGTACGTCTCCCGCCCCTCTGCCAGTGTATGCTCCCTCACTCACAACACCGCACTACAATAGAACTTGGCAAAGTCCCAAAGGCGAAGTCCGTAACGCAGTCAAAGTAGCCATCCAAGCCGGCTATCGTCATATCGGTTCGTGTCTTTCGCTGTGCCCCACGCAGTGTAACTCGCTGATGTTGGTAGGTGCGGGAGATAGATTGTGCAGCAATCTACAAGAACGAATCCGAAGTAGGGGAAGGAATTATCGATTCCGGAATTCCACGTTCAGAGCTATGGTTGACTTCCAAGGTCCGTCTTCCTCCTCCCCATCCCCTGCCCCCCACTTCGGTTGCTGACGCCTCTCAACCGCGAGATAGCTGTGGAATAATGCTCATAAACCCGATCAAGTCGAGCCAGCTCTCAATGACTCCCTGCAGAAATTAGGAACAGATTACCTCGACCTCTACATAATCCACTGGCCGGTGGCGTTCTCGGTTGATCCGAGTAAAGCGAATGGGTACAAGCCGGAGATTGATTGGGAGTTGACTAGGGATCCTATGCAGTTAGTCTTCTCACTTTCTTTCCTTCTTTCTGAGAGGGGCATAATGAAGAAGATAGCTGATTAGTCGAGCGATAAAGGACCTGGAGAGTCTTAGAATCGTTAGTCAAGAAAGGAAAGCTGCGAAATATCGGAATCTCGAATTTCACGGCTGAGAAAGCGCAGAAACTCTACGATCAGGTGCTTCCCCTCCCTTTGCCCTCTTACCACTCTCCAACTGACTCCTTAGGTCCCAAGGCATCGATCAAACCAGCCGTAAACCAAGTCGAGCTTTCTCTCCAATGTCCTCAACCCGATCTGCTCGCCGTGCGTCTATCCCCGACCTCATTTCCCTCCTATCGTTTCCTAATCTGAAACTTCATTCCCTTTTCCAAAACAGTGGGCTAAAAAAACTGGTGTTCTACTTCAAGCCTACTCTCCACTCGGAAGTACCGGCGCGACACATCGTGATGACCCAGTCGTACGTCTTATTTCTCCTCTTTCTCCTGCTCTGTAATTTGATTCTCACGCTAGTGGTATGAATAGGTGAAGGAAATCGCCGCGACACATAAGGTCGACCCAGCAAACATCCTCATCTCTTGGCAAGTCCAACGCGGTGCCGTCGTCCTCCCCAAATCCGTCACCGAGTCTCGCATCATCGCCAATTTCAAAGGTTCGTTTTGACCCCCTCTCCCCCTTCCCTTTCTCAAGACTGATGCGGCTAAAATAGATGTGGAGCTCACGAAGGCGGAAGTGGAGAAATTGGAGAAGAGGTCAATGGAATTGCCGTTTGTTAGAGCGGTGGATCCGAGTGAGGCTTGGGGAGTTACGATTTATGAGAGTGGGGAGGCAAAGCCGAAGGAGAAGTCGAAGCTTTGAGATGATAGAGTCGGGGGCAATGGAGAAGCTTCGGCAGATTGAATAACCTACCCGCTCTTTTTACCCGAACTCCTCACCTGATCTTTGAATGACTTTCACTGCTTTTTTGGAACTTGAGCTTCGAAAATACGAATGATTTTTCTAATACAGGTTGAGCAGTGAATGTTGCATACAAGTTGAAGCTCGGCGCTCTGACGAAGGGCATCTCATAAGTTCACTACTATTGTCCGCTGACTTTCCCTAGAGGGGAAGCAACCGTAAAGCAAGCAAAAATCGACTGCAATTACGGTAACGACTAAAATTGCTTTGTCCAAAAACTCAAGCCAACACCAACTCTACCTACATCCCGCCACCAAGCCTAATCGAAATATCCAACAAAGCCGTCATCTGCGAGGGAGTAAGTTCCCCGGCTGCTGCTCTCTCCCTCACCTTTTTGAATTCTACCCCTTGCACAATAGTCGACCAGTGTTCCTGCGCCACTTCCATGGCTGCTTCGCGAAGCTCCGGGCAGCAGTCAACGGCTTCCGAGAGTAATTCCTCAACGACATTACGAGCGTGTAATTGACTTTGGAAGGATTCGAGAGCTAGCTCTTTCAGCTGGGGAATAATGAGACGATCGGCGAGGAGATAAATAGATTTGGGGGAGACAGGGTCGGGGCTGCCGATTGGAGGTCGTGCTGTTGCGGCGTCATTGTATCGAGAGTCGAGCGAGGTACCTCTGGTAATTTCAGTGTCCCAGAAACTGTAGCCAAGAGAAGAGGCAGAAGATGGCGAGGCGGTGGAAGTTGACGCTTGGAGATTCGTGTTAGGAGTTCGAGAGGAGCCTGGTGGGAGTCTAGTGATCCCGGGCGTGGCGATAGATGTTGCCGACGAGCTTACAAGATCCCTCCAAGTGAGCGGGGTGTGTCTTGCTGCATTGGGACCGACGCGTTTTGGTGTTGAGAGGTCGAACGTATTACTTGAGAGGGCTCGGCCTGAAGCTCTGCGTCCAGACATGTGCCTCATCACCAGCTCCGTAGCCTTGGATCGGAGAGGATTGCTTCGAAGTCGCGAGAAAGAAATATGACCCGTGGCGAGGTAGCAAAGTAGCGCTCGGTAGACCTTGAAAGGAGTGTCTCGTACGACGACTCGGTAGATCTTCGCCGGCTGAGCGGGCGACCACCTTCCCGCAGCATCATCGGTATCATCTTCCGACTCTTCTGGATGGAAGTGCGTCGCAACCTCGTGGGGCTCGAGGTTGCACGGGATTGCGGGTACCGATATGCCCTCACTCTCCGCAAAACCGCCTTCGAAAAGGCTCTTGAAGTACTCGGACTGCTTGACGAGTACTTTTGACTTGCCCCAGAGTGTGCGTGGTGGGTGAGGCGAGTTGGGGAAGAGGAAGAGGACGTTTGACGTCGGGTAAGAATCGATGCTCTCTGGTTGCCACAGACAGGTCATTACATTGGGCCAGCAGCTGTTTATGTGATTGCCTCACCCATTTCTGCCATTACGCTGGAGGTAACCATCTTCTCGACGCAATAAGTGAGCGAAACCTCAACAACGGGGTCGAGCTCGGAGGGCGGCTCAGTGGCGTAAGGCGAGCGACGCCTAGCTTGCCTCAGGACTTGGCTGCCGGATCGATGTCTTCAGATTAGATGAGGGCTGTTCGAGGTTTTTGGCGATGATGTGTACGAGGCTAAGCAGCGAGCCCAGCGGACGGCTTGTTTGCCGGCGAGACTGCGGATCAGATGTCGGCGCTATTTGATCTTCCACGCCCGCTAAGCCCTTCCCCGTACCCTCCAGCTTCAGCTTCACACCAAACAAGGATGCAGGCTTTATCAGCATCACGGCTAGGCCTGCGAGCGCCGTTCCCATCTGCGATCTGTGTCCCCGGCACGCGACATCGACCATTCAGCTCAGCATCGCCAGCGCGAGCGCGAGCGACGTCAGAGGACCACTACGAGATTCTTGATGTGCCACGGGGAGCCACCAAGAAGGAGATCAAAGAAAAGTTCTACGAGGTACGACTTAGCTCACACTACCAACCAGCAGAGCGCCGAGTTGCTAACCCCATTGCGCTTTCCCTAGCTCTCCCGAAAATACCACCCAGACGCACCTTCCACCTCCACTTCCGAATCCATCGAATCCCGTACAGCTCGCTTTCAAACCATTTCTCAATCCTACGCCGTCCTGAGCGACGACTCCCTCCGACGATCCTACGACCAAGGCTCCCGAGGATCATCCTACGTCCAACCCTCCTACCGCCCCGCACAAAATCAATCTGGCTTCGGAGGAGGCTCAGCAGCAGCCTGGAGCTACGGGGCGAACGACAATGCATCGCGGCGCGAGCGAGCCAATTATGCGTGGTCGCACCCCACTCGGCGGAAGGGAGAACCTTCGGCGGCGGAAGCTGGAGCGAATAGACCGAATCCGTTTGCGACGGATGAGAAAATGGGAGCCACGCCCATGGATGACCATTTTATGAGATATGCGGGTAGGGAAGCGATGCAGAGATCTAGGGCTGGCTCGCGGGCAGCTCAGAAGTTTGGGCAGAAGAAGGGAAGCCCATTTTCGAGTGGCACAGAGGGCTTTGGAGCAAAGGCAGAGGTATTTCTTGAGCGTTTTGTATGTCGCGGGCGCGAGTATGATGCTGACTTGGCAAGCACTCGCTTCGCAGGAAGAGAGCAGGTTGATCAATGACAGCGCGGCCGCCAGATCTGGTCAGGTACTTGACTTTTATTTGCTTGGAGGGACACTGGCTTCCCCATCGGAGTTTTTGATACCGAAACTGATACTCTTCGGTGTAAACAGGTGTTCTTCATTTTCGCTGGGGCGTTCGCGGTAGCGGTGATGTTTAGCCGCAGTGGAGGAAAGGAAAAGGAACGACGCTGAAAGCTATTAAATAGACTCAAGGCAAGTAGCTTTGTGGGAGTCCTGCACAAAGATATCATACTACGTACTCAAGACTTGACAGCGACGAGTGAGCTGAACAGCTAGCGTGTTTTCCGATCCCTCGAATCGCAAGGAACACGTCCGTTTGAGCTTCCAACTGCCCCAGAAACTGGACCGATGAGCACCACGGGATCTCTGATGACATCTGTGCCGTTTAAGCGTATCGTGCGCAGGTTACAGCGATAATGTGATATGGCTATAACTCCACAGACCTTCCAACTTTCTGACTTATGCCAATATTCACTGTTGAACCCTTACAAGACAGCTCGTGGCATCTTCTTCACCGCTTGCTTCACACCAAGATCCATGAGAATTTCTTCCGATCCTCCGAGAATGGCATCAAATTTGTACGTCCTGGCGAAGAGCTCGACAAGAGAACCCATCCCGGTCCTTGTGACTCCGCGACCTCCGAAGACTGTATACAAGATGTCGTAAGCAAAGAAGTTGAGTCCAGTCAGTGCTTGTGCGTACTTTGTACTGCATCGTCTGCGACCTCGTGAGCGCAACGAGTCAGATACGCCTTCAAGAGGGCGATTGGCCCAGCGAGGTGCTCGGCTTGTTCAGCATAGTTCATGTGGGACATTTGGTATGTGACCTTATGGATTAAATGAATAAGCCCAGTCAGCTGTGGAAATAGAGGTGTGTAACTGACGGATTCGAGCCAGTTCTGCCCGGCTTCGCAGCGAGAGATCATCGCAGCGAATCTTTAAGATGAAAGCATCAGAAATCTTTGAAGAGATACGTAGAGTGAAAAGCACACTTTTGACGAATCACGGGCTGCTCAATTAATGGCTTTCCGAAAACGAGTCGCTGAGTGGCCCACTTCATGCATTCCTCTGTGACTTGACGGATTTGTCTGGCAGTGAAGTGGCACACTGAGGAGCAAGTTTCAGCAACAATACCATTAAGCTTGAGAGGAGGCTGAAGACTCACTGACAAGGCGCTCATGGTTGAAGCTGAAAGTGGGGTCGAGCGTCAGTCATGGCACCTTGCGAACGGATCTCGCCCGACTCACTTGCTGAGGACGATCTTGAAGCCTTTGTCGACTTCGCCAATGATGTTTTCTACCGGTACGTGTACATTGTCGAACATGATGTAGGCTGTTCCGGCGGCCTTCGAATACGCTGCAAAAGTTCATCAATTGGTCTGCTGGAGGCCAAAACTGGAGAAAGGCGTGCGCACAAGTTGATATGATTTTGCGGTCGACTCCTTCGAGGTCAGCGGGGATCAAGATCATCGACATGCCTTTTTCTGAGGTCATAACAGCAGTGGTGAAGTAGTCGGACTGAACGCGGATCGTCAGAAAACGTTCGGAAAGAAAGAGGGCGGGTGGCGTACCCAGATTCCATTTCTATTGTATGACGGAAGGACTATCAGGAGAGATTCACTGAAATGAAAGTTTTGGCTTACGTGATCCACTGTTTGCATCGGCGTGAGTAAGTCTCTCAGATCTACAAAAAGGAGGAAGCTCACTTTTTTGGTTCCGTTCACTACGTAAAACTTTTCTAGCAGGTCAGGTCCTTGTTGGCACGAAAAAGAGGATTAAAACGAACCTTTCCATCCGGTGTGAGCCTTGCCGTCGTTTGAATACCAGCAACATCCGATCCGGCAAAAGCTTCACTTATAGCGAGACAGATGTGCTTCTCTCCGGCGAGGACGGGTGTGATAATGTCGCGCTTTTGCTTCTCGGTCCCGTAGTTTAGAATGGGAGTGAGGCCAATCCACCTTGGGGACCAAAGTTCAGCACATGTCCAACTTCAATTTTGCTGTTACACACTCACATTCCGGCGGAAAGTCCATCCTGGAAGCCTCGCGCGGCCATGCGGCTGAGCTCTTGGGTGACCACCTGGTGATACAATGTCAAGCAAGGCTCAACCTTATCACCAAAAGAGGCTCACAAGTTCGGCCAGGTAGTCAAAGTCCTCTCCTCGCATTCCACCTGGCAGAGTCAATCCGTGCTGCAAAAATGAACTCAGCGTCCTGAATGCCTTCCGCGCAGGCTGATGAAGCTACCAGATGTTTCCCGGGTCCAAGGCGCATGTGTAGGATCTTGAGATCCGACATTTTCTTTACGAGCTCCTGAGATGGTCGCTTGTCGGTGAGCTCACCCATGCGGGCTTCTGGAACCAACTCCACGTCGACAAATTCGCGCATCGCCAAAGCGAGAGCACGATGGGCGTCCTGCGTTTGTATGTTGTCAGGAGAACTTACGGATGTTCTTCTAGCGATGTGGATAGGCCTACAGTGTAGTAAGGTGATTTGTAAGCGGACTTTGCTGTCAGCCACGATGGCTCAGCATAAGGAACCGTCGAGAGAACGCCGGCGGTTGGGTAAATGATTTGGGAAGCTTCGCCCTTGATCTCACCGATGAGGTAGCGAGAGTATCTGTTCAATACTGGTCAGTGAAGTTTTGTAAAGTTCGGCATTCAATGCGTCTCACTTTGTAAGGACCTCAGCTCTGTGAAGGCCAAAGAATGCGCTGGTGGCGTCTTGTCCGGCAATGTCTGCTTTGAGTAGAACGTGGGCGCCTCCGGCTAACAAAAGGTGCAACGTCAGCCAATTAACCGAAAGTGAACGGAGAGTATTTGTGACTCACGGTGCATGTCGACAAACTTTGACAGCTGCCCAACAGAAATGTGCGCAGAGGTTGTCAGTCAAACAGAAGGACGCGAACGGAACGCCGACTTACATCCTGCGGGAAATGTGTCAGTACATCCGAAATAAGTTTGTTCTTGCCATGAATATCGACGCACCCACACAAAATGGTCAATTATGATCCATAAATCACCATCGGCGCGGTGCTGGGTGCAACGAAGCGAGGGTCAGCTCGGCCCCCTGTGAACTCCTTGCCTCCCATCCCACCTTGTTGACTTCTTCGCGAGTGAACTCCTTCAGTACGCGTCCAGGCTGCAGGAAAGGTGCAGAGGGGTGGGCCATGTCTTGCGAAGAAGCGGGGTGTTAAGATGCCGGAATGAAAGGGATCAAACGGGTGGGCTGTGAGGGGAATGGACGGGATGCTCGGAATGTCGGAACCACAAGAAATGGACTGTCGAAGCAGAAGGAGCGCCGTGGGCGAATGGGGGCTACTCAAGATGCCTCGGCAACTTCGAGCTCTAAATGCCGGACGCCCGGAGCTGCTTTGTCAGCAACTTAGTCGTCGCCTGGCAAATTTCTTATAGTTGAACATGCAGTTACTCATTTTGACTCATTGAGTTCATCTTTCAATAATTTCCAAGGTCAATCCTAGGCTCCGCAGAAAATACAAAATTTTTCTAGGGGAATCCATTAGAAATGTTGTAACAGGTATCTAGTAGCAGTACAGTAGTTGATTCTTGGTTGATTCGGAGAGCCTAGAGCTTTCTAAGTATGTATGTTATGTGGGAACGCCTAACCTGATCCCCAATCCGAGTAGCATCTTTGATGGAGGAGGACGTGTGAGTGTAGCCATATTTGAAACAAAGCTTGACGACGCTATGGTAAGTCTCCTGGGTCTCTTCTCCGACACATTCATATCCTAGCTTCCTCGCCAGCTGTATGACAGCTTCCCACACGTACAATTCGTACCAGTAAGGGTCCCCGCAAAGGCTGATCACGACCAGCTGTCCACGCCGCTGGACTCTGCTGGACGACTTGACGAAGTCGATAAGGAGCCGAGCGGTCTCGTCTATGAAGTAATACGGGAAAGGAAAGTAGAGGCATTCGGTGTCGGTGAGTATCCAAAACATTTTTTCCAGGTGGCGTGGGTCGGCGGCGTGGCTGATGTTCGAATTGAAGAAAGCTTCACCCCTGCTCCTTCCTCCCTCGCAGCGCAGGATGGAGGTGGCTAAGTCTCCATAGCACTTGAGGAGTTCCTCGACGCGCCAATCTACACCCTCCTCGGCACCGTCTTGATACTTCATCCCGAATTTTATGGTTTTCTCCTCCTGAAGCAGTAGATTTTTGAGTTTGCCGATTAACTCGTCCATGTTGGTCATGAGTGTCGATTTGATGAGAAACAGGTTTGTTGAGCCTGAACTTTTCGGCAGCTGGACTTGGGCGACCTTCGCTTCGTCCTCGTCCTTGACCTACGATTTAGTCAGCTACGGAGTTGAAAGACGGCAATGATTGAAACGCAAACTTACCTCCTCTACTCGCTTCGGCTTTGATGACGGTCCCAATACTTTCTTTGTCGTAGGAATTGTATCCATGAGGCGCGATTCGAGCGACATCGTTTGCAGAGTGGTTGATTGGAAGAAAGGGTAGGAGTGACAAAGGAGTCATCATCGTCACCATCGAATGGCTTGCTATATCTCCTACTAACAAGGAAAGAATCAAATCCTCATCCTCAACTCAAATCAGGAAGGAAAAGTCACCGACATGTCGCAGACCCAATCGCGCGTCACTCCATCTTCAGCCTCCATCCAAACCCACAAACCAAAACGACTCGGACATCACCTTCCGAATCAAAGCCTCACCTTTCAACGAGCAAATTGTTTCCTGAGTTGGAGGCTGTTAGAGGCACCTACGCTGACCTACGCTAAGATCCTTTCGTCGAGAAAAAGCAGGTGGGGCACCAGGCGATATCCCGGTGGCGAGAGATTAGCCTGAGAAGTACTCGCCTTTTTTTGCTTATCGGAGGGAGGCAAGAGGACTGGGTGGGAAGAATGTTAGTTATTGCTATGTCGGGAATGGAAGAGGAATCAGTGGGACGGACGAGCGAGGATGCGTGACGACGAGCCGTTTGCCAGGGCGTCGGACGACAGCGAGGCGCGGCGGTTGTTGCCTCAAGATCTTGAGGCTCTTTGAGGCTGCCCTGCTAGGTTCTCCCTGTTCCTGTTGTGGTCATGATCCCAAAATATCTGTGTGTAGGGGATCTGCTGATGCAAAAAGAAAGTAGTGTTCTGGTTCCAAAATGCGAACAGGAAGCACGTACTTTTGACCTCTGTGGCCTCACCGAGCCTCAATCCTCTCCCATGAACCCTTTCCCAATCAGTGTATGTTCAAAGCTACCTCACTCGATTTCAACCCTCAATTGACAAAGATCAAGCCTCAGTCCTAGCAATGACGACCTTCAACTCTTCCTCGTTCATGATCGCGAATCCCTTGTCCGGCAAGACCTATGAACAAACCATCAGTCCCGATCTCTTGTAGGCGTTTCGTCAGAGACAGCAAGAAATAGGCTCACCTGAGCCAATTGCACGTTGTTGTGATCCAACTTCTCCTCCATCACTTGCTTCAGCACCTTCAAGGCCAAAGTTTGTGCCTCTTCCAATGTCATTGACTGATACGTTCGAGTCAAAATCAGGCAGCTTTTTGGAATGAAGGGCAGAAGGAAGGAAAGCGCACCTTGTTGTAAGAATCTTGCAGCTCGTTTTGGGCACCCTCAGAACCTGAACCAATAGCTTTGGCGTCATAGCGCATGAAAGTTCCAGAAGGGTCGGCGTGGTACCTGGAATATTATACTGTGTTAGCTCATGCCATGTTCCAATCAGTAAAGCAGAAAGAAAGACGCACAATTGTGGCCCGTTCTCGTCGCAGCCTGCAATGAGGAGTGCGACTCCGAATGGTCGTGACTAGTGAATAGCATCTTTTAGTTTGGTGCTTGAGTAGTGAGTGAGCAAGGAGCTCACCATGGTAGCCTCCTCCTCATCAGCTCCCTCTCCAAACCTCAACGCCAAGTCGGAGACTGCTTGAGTCACGGACTCTACTCGAATTGGCTCGTCGTATGTAAAGGAGTGGTTCTGGTGGATAAAGAGAACCGAGTCAGTCAGTAAATTACAACGAGCCCATAAACTTGGAAGATGAATATAAATGAAAACGATTTATAAGGCTAGCGATTTGCTCTCTTCGAGGGTAAATGGTCTCCCAGCCGTACCACTGCTCGCCTCGCCTGCGCCCAATCTGCTGGATATGCTGATGGAAGAGCTGGTCCCTCCCAGAGAAATTATTTTTTCCCACCAAGGCCGCCCACCCGCGCGTTCGAAACTCGATAACGCCCGCCGCATAGTAACGCCTCGCATCGTTCCCGAAAGCTTCGCCCACAGATTCCTGGAAGAGCTGTTGCGCCTGGGCAGGCATGGAGGATGTTGCTCGAGTTACTCGCGGAAAGCTAATTCCTCAGCCTGCCGGCGGTCGGGTGCCTTCGCAGAGGAGACCAGCTCACTCACGCGGCCAACCAGCTCCCGCCTGGCCACCTATTCAGCATTGCCTGCAGCTCTGAATCTGCGGGCGTTCTCTCGGCGCTGAGTATTGCCTCCTTCACTCCTGGACCCGCCCAACGGCTTCGGCAGCACACAGTCGCATCCTCCAGCACTACCACTACCACACGCGGCACTCACCTGGGAAGTAACCCTAGCATGCTCCACCATAGTCCTAGCATCTGCCGTCAACCCAGACATAGCACAAGCAACGTGTGAATCAATCTCCATAATCTTCTCGATCGAATCCGAGTCGAGCAAGGGTGATTGAGTGCGCTTCTCGACGGCCAAGATTACGCCATGAGCTGTCTGAATGCCGACTGTTGTTGAACCGAGTTTGATGGCTTCGATGGCGTATTCGACTGTGGATTGAATGGGGGTTTAAGTGATAAAGAGGTGCTGGTGGGGGACGGGGAAAGGGCTGACCTTGGAAGAGACGTCCTTCGGGCGAAAAGACGTTTACCTGGGTGAGGTAAGTGAGTCAAAGCTGTTGAAGTTTGTTAAAACAGCCCTGGGCGTACACCTCTGTCGTACTCTGATCGACTGTTGGCCAGGAAGCGAGTCGTCAGCGCGTTCGTCCTAACGCCTGCCTCGCCTTAGTTTGCGCAAGGCTCACCTGCTGAACATTCTGATTTCTTAAGTGTAGATCGGCGAGGTGAAGGGAAGAAGTTGTTGTGTTGGAAGTCGCGGTACAAGTTTAAGAGGCGGCGCGCGTCGTCAGCCGCATCTTGTCTCCCTCCAACTTCCACTTGCGATGACATCAACTTCGCCCTCAACGCATCACTACCCACAAAATGTTATCCAAAACACTCAATCAATACACTACGTAAAGTCAAGTCCGTCCTTCCCTCCTTCCTGACACCCTCTCTCCACTAACCCCCCAAGTCCACCCATAGCAACAGCTTCAATCTCAGGCGCATGTGCCGGTCTTTTAGGCCTCACAAATCTCACGGGTTTCGGCTTCTACCTCATTTCGTCGCTGTTCGTCGGAGGAGTGTTTGCGGCGCTGAATTGTGCGGGCAAGCCGGGGAAGTACTTCGAGAAAGGGAGAGAAGTCATTGTCGGAGGGTTGTTGGATAATTTGTTCGCTTTTGTGCTGTTTTGGACTTGTGAGTTTCCCTTTCAAAGAGACCGACAGCAAACGCTGGGACTGATGCGGGTTGGCTACGACAGTGTTCTACGCACTGGTGCATAGTATGTCGTTTTTCGAAAACACGATGCATAGGAGAAATTTCAACCATCTGATACCTTTCAACTTCACAGTCTACGATTGAGAGCTGAATGAACAGTGAGAACCGGTTACGATCAACTTCGTGTGGAGGCGACAGATTGACGGCCGAATCTCAGCAAAATTAATAGAGGTGAAGGGTGTAAGGATTTATGTGCAACTACAGCAGGAATTTCAAGCTTGAACAACCTACTCGAGTGAGTTCTTTTTGCCACGACGGGAATCTCTCGACCCGACAACGTCCGACGGCCGGCACACGTCAAGCAGTCACGAGCAAAGCATGTACGTCCCCGACAAGTCCTTCCGCCGGATCAAAGAAAGTCATGCGAGCACTGATGCGTACAATATGCTAATAGAACCTTCGCATCCACCACGGCGGCAGACCTCTGGCAAACAGGAAAGGACAGGAGCGCGGGAGCTAGGGGCCACACAAGGCCACAGCCTGGCTCGGCTTTTCTGTCGAGTTGACTTTGTCCCTCCTCATCATCTCGCCTTTCCGTGCTCCACTTGCCTTCAGCAACATTGCTACCGCCCATCCTTGGCTCAGCCACACGAAGCTCGCTCGCCTTTCGCCACCGCAGCTGTCTTGTTCGACTACACTCGAACAGATTGCGCTCCTATTGCGCCATGACGACCTCCAATGTGATTGCGGAAATGAGTCAGTTCCTCACACCTACACCCCACAACAACATCGGGTGATGACCCTTTCATCTCAGCTCAAATTGACACCTATTCCTCCTCCAACGTCCTCTTCCTTTTTCCCAATCCACCTCATCCGCCACGCACACTCTGGGGAAACTCAACCACTCTCGTTCGACAGTCATCGTATTTCGAGAGTCTCTTCGATGGTGGTTTCTCAGAGGGCACACATGGGATTTCGCCGCCAGCGATCCCTTGCACCCTAAAACCGCATGAGGATGAGACGCACTTCCATCCGGACGAGTCTGAGGATGATGAGGATGAGGGGACAGTTTTGAGGCGTGCTCAGCCGAGCTTGATTCATCGGGTCGTCGTGAAGGATACCACGTATAAGGTTTATCGGGCGCTACTTTGCTACCTCAACACGGGACACATCTCCTTCGCTCGACTGAGGAGTAATCCACTACGAGATCCGACGCAGTCATTGCTGCCGATCCCCTACGAGAGGCCAAAGTCTTCAGGCCCTATCAGAACCACCAAAATCAGACCAGGCGACCCTACGATCAAAGGACGACCTCGAGGTGACTCTTCGACTGCTCGCGCACTCTTTGATGGCCCTCCTAGTCACAGTCGATCTCACTCTCGCGGATCGTACGATCTCGACGGATCCCCTCAACCTTCTCGCGACCTTTTGGATCGTGTCACCTCTACTTCCACGCTTGAAATCACCAGCTCCAAGGTCACACCCAGCACTCCTTCAAGCTCCCCATCCACCACCTCCACACCTCCGCGACCTCCAATCGGCTCTCCCTCCCCCGTCTCACCTAAATCCATTTACCTACTCGCTGACCGCCTCATGATTTCCAAACTCAAGGAGCTCGCCCTCGCCTCTTTCAAAAGTCAGCTCCATCACAAGAACGTCCTCGAGGAATTATTGTCGCAGGCAGTTGATTGTTGTCCGGAATTGAGGGAGGCGGCAATTGGGGTCGCGGAGTCGAGATGGAGTACTATTGTGCAGGGTGGGGAGTTGAAGAAGGTCAGAGAGAGAGCGGCTGCTGGGGAGCTGACAACGGAGCAGGTGACTGCGCTGTTGGACATTTCGATTAGGCTGGGAGGCGGCAATTAGATATTGGTATGAATATGAGTATGTCTTCATGCAGGAACCGACTTTCATACATAGGATTGGAGTATCTCATCTCAAACAGCAAGGATATATCTCGGTGAGTGAAGGGTTGAGGGGAGCGGATACTTTCCTCGCTTACCACTTGCATTGATGCTCATCCGGCTAATTACTCAAAAAACGCAACTTCCAGCCGCTACAAAGGAGAGGAAACCTCAAGTTGGAGACTCCGACCATAAAATCTCGCAGTGGGACGAGAGTGGGAATGCAAAATGAGCGAATAATTCTGCCGTCAGAAAAGCAGAGAGTGTCCAAGGCCCAGATCTATATGCTAAAACGTACTGCCATAATCTACAAGAAGAGGAACACGAACCCAGCCACCAGCGACAGTGCCGCTCCAGCGCGACCAACTTGAAGTGCAGCAACACCTCCAGTGGAGGCTTTTGATGCGTCGGTTCCCGTCGAAGACGCTTTTGCTGAGCTCAAGCTTCCACTCGCAGTAGAGGCGGCTCCCAAGGTTGATGCGAGTGAGGATGAGGGGATGCTTGTGGACGTTGAGGAGGGGGTGACGGGGATGAAGGTCAAAGTAGCGGTCGCATAGAATCTTTCAGAATTTTTGGTTCAGCCTATTGATGAGAATTGAGAGGGCTCGAATTAACCTACGAGGAACTCTCGCTAGACTCAAAAGCCGCTTGTTCCGAGTAAGCGTAGGAGACATTTTTGCCACCACAGAATCCGATGGGCTGAGAATATAGAAGTTGGGGAGTAAGTCCCCATGCAGACGCTAAGGTCATGAAAGGCTTACTGTGTAGTCTGCGGGGAAAGAACAACAGTCAGTGGGTATAAACGGAGCCGACGCTTCGGGAGTTCAGTTAGGATAAAGAGAAAATATGCTCACAGAAGTCGTGATCAGTAATGTTGTTTCCACCGAGGCACTCTACGTTGGTGACATCGTTAACGCAGACGTCGTACTATGGCGTTCATAAGCGAAAGTCAACTCTAGATAAAACTTGGAGGGAAAACAGATAGACAGAAACTGACGTTCATGCCATAGGTGATGTTGGTTCCGTAAATGTGGAAACCCTCGAGTACGAACGTGTAGTCATCAGATTCGGGGATAGTTGTGGGAGCTGAGTCATTGTTTGCAACTACTCTCTGCGACGCCTCGCTGCCGCCGTAATCGCGTCAGACACCCTCCAGAAGAAAAAAAATGAATACGAGCGCACCCAGCGTAAAGTGAATTGTAAAGACTTGCCGCAGCTGGGTTGAAAACACGGGCAGAGCCGTGGTTATGGCTCCAGTGCGAGAGTCCTCGCCAACCCAAGTCCAGCGCCGCCACTTGCGCGACCATGCCTCCGAAGCCATGACCGGTCAATGACCACTGGTGTCCGGTAGAGTTGACGTATTGCTTGACGATCGCCCAGTCATCTGTAGCTTCCTTCGCCTCGAGGTAGGCTGCAAACCGTAGTAAATACTTGATCAAGCTCAGTGGGTGGCCACACACCAATCTGTGGAAAAGAATTACCGGCGAGAGCTCCAGCATGGGCAGTGCAATTGGCACAATCAACGTTCAATACGGATACTGAGTGGAAAGAATTATTAATGCTAGTTGTCAGTACCGTTCCCTAGCTAAGGCAGACATAAAGGAAGGCGCGCGACCGCGACACTTCGGAACCCACTCACCAGACGCCGCTGTCATATTGCTGGGCCATCAAGGTAGCATCAGTAGTAGCCATAATGTATGTGTCATGAAACACTGACAGCTGCTCCCATCCGTACAGTCCCTTAAAGACCATCACAATTTTGTCCATTTCTACGGACGAATGCGCGCAAGTGACGTCAGCTTCCACCCTCTTTCTATCCCCCAACCGCAAAAAACTCACCTGGAATCATCACATTAAACCCCTCCAACCCACTAGCCGTCGGCCCCCATTCACTCAGCAGCGTCCACGGTTCCTCAGTGGAATCCGGAAAGGAAGCGAGCAAAGTTTCTTGTGTGAACGTCTCCTGGCACAAAGTGTCGTAGTCTCCGTAGGCTGCCATGGAGAGAAGGCCATGGTATCGCTCATGCCAGACTGTAGAGCAAGATGGTCAGCGTACAGGTGAAGAACGGACGGAAGTAGCCCAGGCCATCCGGGGTCGCGGCTCACATTGGGTATCATCTGCGAGAATAAGCCGAGCAAGAGCGACAGTACCCATGCATAGAGTGAAGCTGGACCACATTTTGGGCTACAAAGGAAAGCAGTGGACAAGGTCTAGAGGTGAAGGAAGCCGGAACGGTGGAAAGGGAAGTAGGCACTGCGAGGTGTTTGGTGCTGCGGCACGCGTCCATTCTTGAGCCGGTCCCTTCAGTTATGATACCGTAGTTGCTCCTTACCGACAGCAACCTCTACCGTATCGATCTTGTCGAACTCTTTGTGGGTAAGCATTTGAACATGGTGCAAAAATAATCACCATTGATTGCGAAGCCTCGAAGCGAGAGTGCCAAATGCATGAAAGCCAGCCTGCTTCTCGTCGCAGAACATGAAGGACTCCCTTTTCCAGATAACAGCGGAGTCTAGCTTTCGAAGGTGGACACTTGGCATCTGATTTGCATCAGTGAGATATAAAAGGTTCACTTGAAAAATCGAACCGTCCCGAAGGAGGGGTCTGGTGACAGTGTGAAAGGCAGAGGGTTGAGACTACTGGATATGTGATTCAGCGATTGGGGGAAGTCACGCTAAGGTTAGTTTCGCGCATCCTTGGCAACGGTGATAGCACGTCCACGAGCTCGAGCTCGACCGGAGGCTGTTTGAATAACGCAGACGCCACCGCCCTACCACCATTTTGCTATCAGCTCTAAGATCCAGGCGGCAGAGGAGGTCAAGAATTTTCTCACGTTATCGACGTAGGGACTGTTGCACTCGCATCCACAGAAAGCTTCCGTTGAGCTGGCGGCGGTACAACTCGGCGATGAGTTTACTGGGCACGCTGAGCAAGCGGTTTGGCCGGCGGGTGGGGTCTGCAGGCAGACGTTGTCAGTAAAAATCTTTGCCTAATGAGAATTGGTGTGCTTACTCCGATGACACTGACACAGGCGCACATGGTGACTAATGACCCAGCATTCATAGTCATGCTCAGCCCGACGACAGCCGTGTTTCCGCACTGTTGTTCAAGATTGATTGAGCTTCTGGCGTCATAACTCAAGAGATTGTACGCACAGTCGCGGGAGAGATAATACCAGCAAGTACTGTGGCGTCGAGGAGAGTGCCCTTCGAAGCATGTGAGGGAGCCGCAAAGGTGCTGGCTGCAATGGCAAGGAAAAGGGTGGTGGTATAGTGAAGCATTGTCGAGATGGGCGAGAGGGAGTAAAGACTGTGTAGCTTGAGAAAGAATGAGCTGAATGGAATGAAGAAAAAGAGAGGGATGAGCTCGTATGTACTTTAAAGCGACTATGCCAGCACGTTGAGCGAAGAGGAAGAAGTTGAATATCTTCGGTTTTCGACCACCCGGCCCGGTGAGGGCAGGGCATAGAACACTTGCCCAGTCTTCGGGGTTCCTTCAACGTCTGCTGGGCAAAGCTTCGTTGAGCCAACACTGTCGCTGCCTGACTGGCGCTCGGCACTTGAGTCTTCGGAGCGTCAAGGTTCAATGGTTGAGCGTCGCCGCTGGACGTTGAGAGAAAGGAATTTGAGGCAGAGTTCCTTTGAGTGAGAAGGTCAGTCTTTGGCTCAGCGGGTCATTTTGCAGGACTCACATCTTGAGCCACCCAACGCGGAGGTCCTATAGACTTGCCTGCGTACCGTAGCTCGCGATGAAGTCGCACGCAACTGTCAAGCGCTCGCTCCAAGCGAGAACCGTTTGAGAATGCCGTAGTTCCGTTTAGCAATCTCCTACCCCACGTCCAGCATTCAGAAAGCGTCACTCGTTCTGCAGTTTCTGGCGGCTGCCGTCGCCTTCCGCCGACCCACATTCACCAGCACTCTTGACTGCGCCAGATCTTTACCTCGCATTCCCCTGCCGAACGTTGAACCGTGGTATATGTCCGCCGCCCTCCTTCTGCTTCGCGTTACTGCTCACTCGTTGCCGCAACCATCGGAGATGACCATTTTGATAGCCCGTCGTGGATGGCATGTTGCTTGGGAGGCGAGCAGTCGGGTCGGCCACCTTGAAACTTCCATCGTTCGTTGGCGATGTGAGCGAGAAGCCAGGCGATGGGGCGCCTGTTCTTCCTCTTAGGCGTGCGTTTCATCCGACTGATCCCCACATCCCTCCGCTATGAGTCCTTTTCTTCTTCTTTCGCGCGCCACGCAACCTCAGAAATGTCGAACGTGAACCCGCTTCCTACAGCACTGCTCTCACAGATCATCCCCGAATCTCTTGACC
>JASZXU010000479.1:0-20499 GCA_035521515.1 Phenoliferia sp. Uapishka_3 | reverse complement strand
TATGCTTATTATAGCCCCCACCGAGTCGGTGGGGCCAGAAAGGTATGCTTATACGAGACCATGCTTATAAGGAAAATTCTTACGGAGAGTTTCTACTGTAGTTGGTTTATCACGTTTGCCTCACACGCAAAAGGTCTACGGTTCGAGTCCGTGATCGACCATACGCGTCCTCAATGTCTTCAACGGTCGATATTGGAGGTTTTTTTGGTCCGCGAAAAAACTCGCGGCAGTGTTGCCACCCGACGTCGAGCCAACGCCTTCCCGTTTTGCGCGCCACCATATTGGTTCCACTTTTCTTGAGCTCCAGAAACATACATACTGGAGCTCAGCCTGCTTACATACTTTCCCTCATTATCAGATGATAGTGGTGGAGCAAGGTGGAGCTAGATGTTTGAGACACGATGCCGCTTTACTTAAAACATTTTTGCCCTTTCCCATGCTGTTCAAATCTTGTACGGTGAGTCTGAGTCTAGGAGAAGTACGTCAGAGCCCTTGACGTCAAAACATCATCGCAACCCACTGCTTCTGACAAGACGTTCCCTCTGACACCTGTCCGTCTCATGCTTGCTCCGAAACAAGCAACTTTCCCAAATCGGGAGTTTCAGACCAGGAAACACTTTTAGTCACAGCATTTTACCTCACTAGAACCGCCCAAGCGGATGGAACTTGCAAGGTTCGTCTTGGCTCTGCGGAGGGCGAACGTCGAAAGCGCTGCACGGCTGAAACGAAGACGCTGCGAACGTGAGCATTCTTCCATACTTCAGTGCTTCACCCATTTCCACAACCCTATTTCCTCTTACATTTGCTATTGACACTCTTACAAGGAGCAAAAGCGTGACGACAGAGTACTTTTGAATTGAAAGTAGCACCCACATCTCGGCGATAGCTGACCGGACGTCCTCGGCCGAGAGATTAACATGCGGTCCCCCACGCGGTTTGCCACTTGTACTCCTTTCCCTCTCCCCAATCTTTCGTCAATGACTTCAGCAGCCCGTAAGTCGGTAATGGGTCTCCCCTGGCTCCTCGCTGATGCTCCAGCTCTCCAGCGTCGCTATCATCTCTCCCGCCTCGGTATTCGGACAACTTGCAACGCGATGTTGACAATTACGATGATTCAAAGCATTCTTTGTATGAAAAGGATGTCGGGGTGTCGAGATATGTTCCCAGTACGGGCGGAAGAGATGTTTGTGAGTCCATAGTCGAGGCCGCGTGCTTTCGGGGGACGGCGAGCGGGTCGGTTGTGGGAGCGGGACGAGAAGCGATGGGAGGAATAGCGAGCAAGGGCAGACCTTCGAGATTTTGCTGACTACTGATTGCACAGCCTTAAATAGCGGTGGAACTCCACTTTCGTTTCATATTTACAAAGCAGGAGGGTTGCTTAGCAGCGATCAAGTCGTGAAAGCAGACGACAAATCCACAATCTTGTAAGCGTCTCTCCCATCGAGATCAATTCAGTTCTAATTAATCGATTCGAATGAAAAGGTACAACATACACTCTCCTCGTGCCCTCTCATGGTCTCTTCAATTTTTCTCCGCCGCGCCTTCCTCATCCTCCACCCCATCAACACCACTCTGCACTCTCGAGAAGGGAACCTTCGGATTCTCCTCAACCGACATCAAAATAACTCTCGCAAATGGATGGTCATCTGTCCTCCACTCTACCGGAATTTACTCGTCGTCCAGGGATTTCGCGGGAATGCCAACGAGAAGTACCATCGAGGGGGCGACGGTGGGAGGAAGTGATGGAGGAAGGTTTAGGTGGGGTACGGCTGGTGGAAAGGAGGTCACTACTGCAGCTGGGAGCTCAAGCGAAGGTGGAAGTGGATTTTCGAGTGAGATTATGTGCATGGATTTGGGGACGAGAGATATCGTCGCTATCTGGAGAAGGACGGGGTGGGCAGCGAAGAAGAGTGGCGAGTTGAAGGTCAACCAGGTGCGTTTACAATATTGGAAATCCAGTCACTTCGGGGAATCATCGGGATTCTGAGGCTGATGTGATTTTGCATGCTCAGAAATACGAGGCCCAAACGATTCTCATCCTCGCCACCGCTCTCGCGGTTGAAGGTTTGTCTTCTCTGTTTCGCTTGGGAAACCTACCTAATCTCATGCAACTGAACCTCTTAGAGTGGCGGAAAGAGCAGGCTACGAGCTTCAAAGCCGTTCACCAAATGTAGACGGCAACTCCGAGTCGCCTAGGAGCGGTAGCAGGTTTTATGTGATGATGGATTGTAGTTTTGATGGGAATATGGAAAAGATACAATGATTCTCACATGTTGAGTTTCAATGGACCTTCAGATGGAAGTCGTACGTGCACGTCAACCGACGTGGACACGGACTTCCGGGAGATGAAAGTTTGAGGGGCAGGGTTGCGTCTCCTTTCTTCCCCTCCTACCACGACAGCGAATTGAGAAGTCGTCTGATAGCTTGTCTCCCTCTTTCTCGGAGCTCAAAGTCAACCAGTTTGCATACTCTTCCTGTTCTGAAACGCGCCCAACCTCCCTCGACGCCACGATAAGTCTTGCATAACGCCCTCTCTTCAACACCGACTTCAATCCTACGGCCCTACTCCGATTCTATTCCCAGAAAGCCTCCCCTTCCACTTCCTCTTCCCCGTTACTTACACCTTGCGCATTTCGCATTTCACATTTCGCACGCCGCCATCGGCCGCCACACGACCGAGTCATGGCGACCATCCACTCGCTCGCACCCGAAACCGTCATCCAGATACTTGAATATGTCCACGATCCTAGAAGCACCTCACCAACAACCGCAGCGTGCCTGGTCTGTTCGGCATGGCGTCCGGTGGCGCAGCGACTTCTCTTCCAGGACGTTTGTCTTCCCGTCGTGCACTTGCCCGTCGACGGTGGCGAGAGATTTATCAACATTGGTCGTGATGGGGCGGATAAAGCCGCTGGTCAAGGCAGGGCTTTTGGGAGCAATCATCTGTATCCTCCACGTCGGGTTCGACTGTGCCGTCTCACCTTTGCCCAGCTCGCGTTAGGATCGCCGGAATTGGAGTGGATACATGGAGTCACGGAGCTGGTAGTTGAGAAGCTGATGTGCTGGGCCAATTTTTTGGGTAGCCCGCACTTACGGGGTAAGTCCTCTAGGAGCTCGTGCGACCGTGCTGTGTCGCAGGTGGGAGACTGACTGGTGCTGCATAGGTCTTGAAACCTTGACGCTGGAGGGATGTGATTTTCAAAGTCTAGTGGGAATTCGCCCGACCCCGATATCAAGCCTCCCGCCGGGTCTTTGGTCTCTCAACTTATCCAACCTCGCCGCGACCCCAAACTCTGGCACCAATTTTGTATTGGAGCATCTTGGCATTCTGGGACAGCTCGATTTGTTTCGCATAAGCTTCAAATGCAGGACGTCCCCGGGAGCAGAAGGACATGCGAAAGAATTCGTTTCCTTCTTGGATGCCCATCTCCAAGTACGGTGCCGGCGTTCCATCCGAGCGGAACTTTCCATGCCCTTTCAGAGCGACCATGGATGTTCTCTTCACATCATTCCACCAACGGAGCTTTCAATCAACCTCGACGAAGCGGATCTGTCCGAATCTGACATTGACGATCTCGCCTCCCTGCCAACGTCAATTACGCGCCTTTCGATCGAGCAAAGTAACGTTCGGCACTTTGGATTCTCTTTTCGGAACGTCTCGAACCTCATTTCTGGTGGTACTTTTCCCAATCTTGAGATCCTCAAACTTCCACATTGCACTCGAGCGTCGGTGAGCTCCAATACTGAGCTGGATGATGGGTGCGAAAGGAGGGAGATTCGACTTTATTGCTGGGAGGATTTGCTCTGAATCTTTGATTCAGGTTATATTTTGGGTCTGATGGATGACCAAAGATCTGGAACAATGCGGTGGAACTTCTTGGACTTGTGCGTTTGCTTATCTGAAAAGTTTTCAACTGGGTGGCTGGCGGCGGGCAACAGCGTTTGTAGGCAAAACGCGAGACTTTGATAACAAGATTGCAATAATTCATGTGGAGTGAAATGATTGAGGATCCTGTTGCTGTTTTCAAATCAAGGTTTGGTCTGACCACTTTGACCCAATACGGTAAGGGCCATAGCACTCCTCGCCGAAGATGGCGACACTCAGCCAAGTATAGACGTTTTGAACTACCAGCCGACCGAAATCCTCACACACAAATTTGGCCACTCGCCTATATCCGACGCTTCGTGCGGCGCTGTTGAATATCCCACCCAGAGCTTTCGGATCTCCTTTTGGCAGACGCTTTCCAAATCTGGCAACCTTGGGGCTCCCGAAGCGCTCTCGAGCGTCGGAGTGGGTGGAGTGTCAGCTCCTTGCCGAGTGAGAGCAAGAGGGAGTTTTTTTTTGGGTGATGGAAAAGTTTACCCCGGCTCAGGCCTTGCCTCACTTAACTCTGCAGGTCACACCCTGAAACATTTTCTCAAAAGCTGACTGCCAAAACAAACATTATTCTCCGTCACAAATTACTCAGGCGCTTCGGTTTCTTTTCCTGTTGGGGTGCCCAGGCAAAGCCCGCCTATGTAGCTCTAGTCATACATAATCCCAGTGGAAGTGCACCCGGGTCCGCCGATACTTGAAAAGAAGGGCGGAATCCTCAGCTCCTTGGCAAGCCCTTCCGTCAAATTCTCCGCATCCGCGTCCGTTGCAAGTTGCGGCTTTTGAGATGGGCTGAACGATGGTTCCGGGGAGGGAGACGTGACTTCATCGCGGAGCTGTGAAGGGAGAGGTGAGGAGAAGCGGGAAGCTCTACGCTCAAAGCATTCACCAAGGAAGCTGGAGACGCGGCAGGAGTGCGGAGAGATTCTCGCGTCCAGCGGCGCCGTTGGCGGCTTGAGTGTTTCCTGGACCCAACGCAAGCTGACGAAATCCAAGAGCCACTCGCTGTCTTTGGTTTTCGAGGGAGTCAGGGAGGTCTGAGGACAGAGGAGCATGAGAGGACGTACTGAGCGGTACTCCTACGACCTTATAGGCACCTACTCCGGTATTCAGAGGGATCCTAAGGGAGGCGCCCTTTATCAGACTCAAGTCGCCTATCGCCGCCTGTTGATCAAAGTGGAGGAAGAGGTCCCCGCCCAGGAACTCCGTCTCGATCAAATCGCCCGAGCCACCGTTGTCAATGACATTTCCCGTGCGGTCACTTGCCTTTCCGCCATTCGGAGCCATCGAGACGGGTGTTGACGAGTTTCCAAAGGCGAAACGGACGACTTGGCCAACCTCGTGGATGTAGACCCAAATTACAAGGGCATAGTAGAGAAGATGGAGGTGGTGGAGAGGCGAGGTTTTGTGTCTGCTTTCGTTGAAGAGATGGACTAGTCGCGCCGAAATGCGCATGGTCGGGGTGTTTCGATTTCCTTGCCGGTCGACAAAGCCCCAAAGGAAACCTGAGGAATGGCTGTCGAGGTCCTCGATCGCGATTCTGGGGTGATGGAAGGAGAACCACTGAAGACGAGGCAACACGCCACGGTGTCAGTTCGAGTCGGGCAATGCGCGTCATGAGTTGAAAGTAATTGACATTTCGAAGGTACTGGATGAATTCGGGCTTGACGAGATCTCCAACCTTCGCGACTTTCGCATAAACCTCGAGGGCGAAGTTGTCGTTGACGATTGCATGATGGGCCGCGGACAGGAGGTGGTGAATCTCGTGGTTCCGTGGCAGAACGATGGGATAAGAGAGTCCGTCACGGCGGACAGTGATTATGAGACTTCCGGGAGCGGGGTAAGGGAGCATGTTGCGGAGTGGGTTGAGGGAAGCGAGAGTGTTTTGGCCAGATGGCCGCTTGTCACATGTCAAACGCGCCCGTAGAGACTTCCATCGCGCCAGCCCCTCGCCATTGTCGCCAGCTTTTGTACTCTTCAGTCAGGTTCATTTTTCAATCTTCAACAGGTCAGCACCAATTATTCATCTTTCCACCCTTCCGTGTTCCTCATAAGTTTGTAAAAGAACCTGATGCTCGAGAGGTGGGCGTCGACGTGAATCCTGCGAATTCCGCCATCAGTTCAGTATTTCCGGCTTGCGCATAATCTGGAGTGAGCCTCACCTCTCATCAACAGTATGGAAGTTCTTAATAAGTTCCAATGAAGCCGGAACGAAACGATAAATGTTGTTCGTAAGAGGCCAGTAGTGCTTTGTGTCGGTATTGGCTGTCGAAGTTTATCTCATCAGCCCGGACTCCCACTTTCCCAAACGCAAAGCTTTGAAAGTGAGAGGAGACTCACCAATCATCCCACTAGGCGCAACCACCGCATCCTCCCAAACATGCCTGACCGTACTACCCATCAATTCCCAAGCACTACCTTCTTGCGGCGTGAGAGGTGCAGGCTCCAAGTCGCTCCCGGGTACAATATCAAGTCGTACAACCGAGTTTGAGACGGCTTCGTGCGATCCTTTGACGGAAAAAGTGAGGTTGAGGGACTTGACGACTGGTGCGAGGATCGCTTCGATGCGGGAAAAAGTTTCTTCGGTGGAGGAGAGGAAGTCGATTCGGTAGTTTACTGTTGCGGAGGTGAACTCGGGAAGGGCGTTGACCTGTCCTACCTTCATCAGTACTCGTGTTGAAGGCGAGACCCGGGAGAAGAAGACGAACCTTGACACCACCACTGATCAAATCCGCCGCCTGAGTAGTCCCCAAGAACGCCCGAACAGTCTCATCACTCTCCGCCATCTCGACACCCAACTTCTCCCACTTCTTCGGGTTCCTAATCTTCTTCTTCAAGTCCTTATCCACCTCTCCAAAGTCCGCCGCACAACTCAAATAGCTCAGCAACGGGTTCCCCTCCTTCAGATTCACGCTCGCAGGGTTCTTCTCCAATTCCACGAGAAGAAGACTGAGGATTCCAATACCGGTATGGCGGCCATGTGGAACAGAGGAGTGTCCTCCGGGAGTGAGAACGTCGAGAGAGAGGGAGAAAGCACCCTTTTCGGCCATGCCGAGGCGAGCGAAAGTACGGCCGTAGTCCACGTCGACGCCGGTGAAGCCTTCGTCGAGGATAAGGAGCATGGAGTCGGGTCCGTATCTCTTCTGGATGGCGGCGGAGAGTGGGGCGGCTGAGCGACTGCCGCCGATTTCTTCGTCGAATCCCTGCGAAGAGATGTTAGGACGCCGACGCGGTTAGTTCAGAGAGTCAGAAACCTCACGAAAGAAAGGATGATGGTGCTAGAAGCGAAAAAGAACGTTTCAGTCAATATAAAAAAATTGGAAAAGCGTGAGGCGCACCGTTCAGGCTCAAAGCCCTCTGAAACGAGTTGCTCGACAGCAGCGAGGATACCCACCAGAGTATTCTTACAGTCAGCGCTACCGCGCTGAAGATCGAGAAGGAAACATCAGCATCCCTTGATAAACTTGAGCTCAAGAAACCATAGACGAACCCCCCAAATCCATCCTTCGGAATCCTGGTGCCCCGAGAAAGGCTCGTATGTCCACTGGTTGACGGTCGATGGATTAACGGGAACGACTGCAAGTCGAGGGCAATTGTCAGTGAAGCAGATTTGGATGGAGATGGAATGCTCACCATCTTGGTGGGCCATCAAAATCATCGGCTTGAGCGACTTGTTGGATCCCTCCCAGGTATAAAGTCGGCCATAAACAGCCACCATCTCCAACGACAGCTTTTCGTGTCTATAGAGCATTGTACGGGTCAGAAACACCTCAGCAAAAAGAGCTCTGAAAATAAAAGCTCACAACATCGGGAAAGTCTTTTCAAGATATTTGCCAAGGTCGCCAACGTGGGAGAAGCGAGGATCTTCAGAAGGCTTGCCCATATCGTCGTAGCTTTGCGTTGGCTAGCAAAAAGAAAGGGGTGTCAGTGAGTTCAAAATCGAGAGGCTCATGAAGTGACTTTGCGAAACTCGAGTAGATGGTGCGGCACGAGATCCACGGCGACGGATCACAACACGGGACGGAAGCAATATCGCACGATTTCACTCGAAAGAGATACTCATCGTAGCCCATCCACTCCACTGGAAACATTATCTTCAAAGTCTTGCTTCTCATAAACGAACTTCGGCAGGCCGACCTTCAGCGGCGCGCGACAAAGAGTCATCCGAACGCCAAAGCGAGGAACCAGAGAGTTTTAGATCCAGCTTTTCTTGATCAATTCCGTCCAAACCCCTTCTCTAAGCCATACTAATCTTGCCCGAGCCAGCGTAACCCGCTGGTGTCCCTTCATGAGTAGGGGTCGAGTTTATGATGCGACCGACTCCTCATAGCAGCGAATTCGCCAATAATCTCCCGATGATAATCAACCCCAAGGACGCTTGTTCGAGAAGAACAGATGACCCGCTCGTAAGCTCACGCTGAGAGGAGCTACCCTCGGCCTCTGCTCGTGTTTCCTCCGACGCTCAGCTTCCCCCGCACTTAGATGAAGCCACTCCAGGGACCAGACACAGAAGCAGTCGACTCACGATCTTGATAGCTCCCTGCAACCTCTCCACCGCCTTCTCAGCATAACCCACCTCATTCTCCGGCCTCCAATCCCTCCCAACGTTCCTCGCATCCGGCTGAGCAGGACATTGTCCTCCTTTCGCCACTTCCCTTCCTCCACTCCCTGACGAAGGACTATATTGCGGGTTGAAGAGGATGAATAGTGGGAGCAGGAGAAGGAGGTACAGAGGCGTTTTGAGAGATCGTCTGAGAGGAGGTGGAGGAGAGGAAGGAGAAGTCGGAAGGAGCGAAGTCGTTTCTTTCGTCATTTTTTCGGCGTGAAGGTGGTGGGAGGAGGAGAGGGAGAGAGGAAGGAGGCGGGCGAGTGGGTCGGCTGTCGGGGATTTGGCAGCGCTCGGGGGTTTGGCGGAAACGAGGGAGAGCACAAGGTCAGCGGAAGATTGGCCACCAAGTTGATTCTCTTATCTCAACTTTTTCTATTGATGGTTTAGATTATAAAACTATGGAGAGTGGACACTGTTAGCAAAGTTCCAACTCTTGCGCCTCCAGGTCGTTCGCTCCTCGCAACGTTAAGACTCGGATGCGACGAAGGGAAAAGAAAAATCGAACGTCCAGCAATCATTTCTCATTCTGATGGGGATCAAATCAAAAATATCAATATTTCGTCTCTCACATAACCCCGCCATACCTCCCCATACTCGCCGAGCTCCAAGCTGTTCAAAAATCCTCATTAGCTTCGCAGAAATCGTTCAAGCCACGACAAGGGGGGGACGGCCGCGTCCGCAGCAGGTCTGGTGCTCAGATTAGGCAAGCTGTTAACGTACTAATTATGTGTGATGAATCTTGCGGTGCAATTTATTTTTTCCCGTTCACCACACATTTGGCCAGTTTTGCCCACCAGCGTTTGGATGCATGACGCCAGCGCAAGGCCCACCGCGCATCAACAGCAACACTCATCTCAGCGAAATCCTACGCCCACCACGCCTCTTTCTCCAATCACCAACAACACTGTACATAGCCCAGCACCTACAAATTCCAGTCGGACTCCCATTCGACCCTCTGCTGTCCTTAGCAACTCCACCAACACAACTACTCCAGCAGCCGTCTCTCGGAAACCGCCCAAGCCTTCAAAGAATGTTTCTCGATCGAGAGAGCGTGAGAACATAAAGAGGCCGAAGTTGGAGGAGCGAGAACAGACTGGATCATGGGTGCGTGCGCTCGTTGTGGGGCTGCCAATGCCGGTATGTTGGGCTAACGCAGGGCTTACAGGGATCGGAGGTTTGCGAATGCGGAGAGAATGTTGCCTTCGATTCAATGGGCCGTTCGACACTCACTCGCCATCGGAAGTCGGGCTCTCATCACAATCTCCTACCGACTACCTCCACAACACCGGCGCCGCTACTTCCTCGCGTCCCTTCGATCCCTGCAGCAAACCAGCATCCGTTTACATTTCCTTCTGTCGACTCCACTCCAGTTCGTTCCTCCTCTTCCACCGTTCCACAGCTCCTCCCTCCTCTGCCCGTTCAGTCACCATCCGCCGCCGCGCCAGCACCACATGTTCTTAGCAACGATGTACTTCACGCCATTCTCTGCGATCCCAATTTGCGCCTTCAACTTCTCAATTCTCTTACCCGCTGCCCCGGCTATCTCGTAACTCGGTGCTCCGAGAAACCAGCGGGTGTTTTATTTGCGCCACACCTTCTTTCGCAGGCCGGGCTTCCTTGGGCGCGGGCAAGTATGGTCGGGGAAGAATTGTATTTGGAATCACAAAATTGTGCGGGACTGGTAACTGTGATGGAAGGTGGTGTGGCTCAGCCTTGTCAGGCCTGTAGCATGCTGAAGGAGCAGGCGAAGGTCGTAGCGCTTCGCAACAATGCGATGAGAGTATCGCAGATTGGCGTCAATCGCCAGTACATGAGTTTCTCGCAGCTGGAGAGAGTTTATGAAGCGGTGGTTAAAGATGCAAGCACCCTCCGAAAAAAGGTGTGACTTTTTGTTTCTGAGCGGAAGGATACAATGCTGATGATTTTCTCAGTTGGGGAAGAGAGAGAGCCGTATCAAATCCCTCCTTATTCACCAACAGCTTCATCGAGATCTTCTCCTCTTGATGGAATCATCCGACTACCCTCGCATCCCTGCTCTCCTACGCCGCGCTGCCCGTCGAAACGAGTCGCCCGCTAAAATCATCGCAACCCTGCAACTTATCCTCGATGGATCTCTCCGCCTTCGTTCCTTCAGTGAAAAGGAGGAAATTCTCGCGATGTTCCATAATCATCTGGGAGGGGAGAAAGGCGGGCAAATTGCCTTTAAAGCCCACCACCTTCAAAGCCCTCGTCAGGTACGACGTCAGTGGGGAAAACGGCATCTTAGACATTCCACCGGATACGCAACGGCTTCGGATATAAGGCACAACTTGGATGTTAGTTTTGGTTATTTCGGGGGGAGTGCGGACGGGGAGGCGTCCAATGATGAACAGTGGGAAGATGAGAATGAGAGCAGTGGAGTTGGTGCGGAGAAGACTCCAGCTTCGGTCGAATACCCCAAAGGCAGGGTTTGGACGTGGATGACAGATGGAGTTCATGTCGGAGGGACTGCAGTGTGGGACTCAGCGACGAATCGCTTGGAGGGCCCGAGCCGGGAGTCTCGCGGGACAAAGTCGGCAGATCTCGGCACCTATGAGGATCTTCTTAAAACATACGAATCACTCAAAGACGGCAGTCTAGTTTTTGCTACTGAGGTTGCCGTTTCCGCGCTTGCTCCCTATTCTATCACCGGTGAGCAAATCCTACTTCGAGTTTGCTTCATGTTAACTAACAGCCACATTTCTAGACTACCATCCACGCATCATCTCAGCTTCACCTACCAACCCCGCGTACCTCGCACCCGCAACAGACCCGGTTGCTCGCCTTGCTGAGCGTCGCCTTCGCGATTCCAATCTTGCCGCCGATGTGGAGCAGCAAGTGCGCATTTGTGACGAATTTTTTGAGGAGCACGGAATGGGCGTACTGGTGTCGCTCTCTGCCGATGCTGCCGCCGATGTACGTCGTGCTATTACCACAGTCGTCACTTCCTCAACCTTGAGCATCGAGGCTCCGGCGGTCGCAAAGCTCCTCGAGGGAGCTCGACGGATTTGCCAACAATGCGGTCCACGAGGGAAGAAGCTATCGTCGGACGACAGGCACGGCTGGAAGACGTTTGGAAGCACAAAGCGACGTGCACTTGGGATAAATGTCTTCGGAGTGGTGCTCACACCCGCCGTCCAAGTCGCTCAATTCCATCGCGCTTTTCCTGAGCTTTCATCCTTCCAAATTTCGCTTCTCTTCTGGAGCGGGCGAGGGAACATGGATGTCCCAGCTGTCACGGATCTCATGCGAAAGGAGGGCCAGGCCGTCCTTCGTCGCCGAGATAAAATCAGCTCGGACCCGGATGACTTTCGAAGTCCCATTCAGGAGCGGACGGACGCTGCTAGTGACCTTATGGGTCACATTTCCACCTTCCTCCTCGATCCTTACTACGCCACCTCTTCTGCAACAACCCTCTCCACCCTCCTAATCGGGCTTTCCACCGCTCAACACCTCTTATTCTACTGCTACCGCGCCAAGTCATCCGCCTTCATCCCGGGGACCGTCTACATCTCCCTTTGTTCGAGCATCGACGCAACCTTCACTGCCGTTGCGCAAGCAATCGCACTCGGAGATCCGACCTACCAATTTCCGATCAACCGGTCAGGGAGTCAAGGACTGGAGTCAGTCTTTGGTCATGAGCGCACGCAACATGGATCTCGAAGGGATTTCGATATCCTGGAACTAACAGGTCGATTTTCTCATTCGGCGGATCTGGAGGAAGGCTACTCGAAATGCCCCGACCTTCGCCTCCCTCGCGACCGACGCAACCTCTCCGGCTCAGTCGACCTCGTCTCCCCGCGAGATACACCCGACGTTGACCTCTGTGTTTCCAACCTCACTGGAACGTTGGGAGAGCTTTACAGCGAGGGAGAAAGGCAGGCAATCAAGATTATCGTTGACCTTCGGTTGGCAACGTTGGCTGAACTCGAGTCAGCCCCGGCACACTTTGATTGCTTGAGCCCTTTCGGTGTTCAACTTGGCTCTTCGGAAGCGCCTCTGGAAGGAGCTGATGATGGAGAGGACCCGAGCAACCAGCCCTTCGATGACCTTTCTCAACGTCCGGCGCCATCTACTCCTCACCGCTTCCCCACAGTGGATGAAGCAACTCAAATTCTGCAGACTGTGAGTCCTACTCAAAGACGTCACAATCAATGAGGATGCTGAAGCTCTCTTTATTAGCATCCTTCACCTCCACGCAACGACGAACAACCATCAGCAACACCCCCCGATTGCTCGACCTCTCTCCCGCAGCAACTCGAACGTCCTCCCCTCACATCTTCCTCTTTCAACTTCGCTCAAAACTCAGCTCGAATTCTTGAGCTCGAAGCCCACCTCCTCCAGACATCACTTGGCGTTGCCGAGCGACATCTCCCCGAGTCCCCATCCCGACCTAATCGCTTCTTTCCACCTTGTGCGGTTGGGCCCAGCGTTCACAAAGCTCGGGGTGTAAAGACTTTCCTCAACGAAGGTCATGAGCGACAATCACAGGATCGTCAAACCCGTACGCAGCAAGCCAATCGCTATCAGGCCAGAAAAATTTCCGAAGGCGGGACCGCGCGAGCATTCGACCGAGACAGCGAGATTATGGTTGATGCTGCGCTGGAAGCCGATCACTTGATTGCGTTTCTCTGCTGGACTGGCTCTTCAGCTGCACTCGCTATAGCGAGAGTGGTAGATATCCAACTTAAGAAAGGGGAATTCGAACCGCAGGCGACGCAGGAGCAGCTGGACGCTCCCGACACTTCTATCCGATACCAACTTCTTACGCTTTACCCTGGCCCCAATCTCCCTCCAAATACGTCTTCGTTCAATCTCCAACATCCACTTTATTGGGAATGGTCCCTCAGCTACGAATCCTTCGGACGCGTCGACAACAAGTTCCTAGTTGAAGCCCGACTCGTTGTCCCTTTCGGAGACGGGAGAGAATTCTTCGTCAGCAATGAAGGTCTTACAACAGCAACATACCGCTTCCCAGAACAACGCCTCCACGACTTCCTCCAGAACGCCACCACCCGATTAGGGTCCCACCTTTCTTCCCTCCCCAAACTTCCTGGATCCCCCACTTTTCCCTACCGCAATTCCGATGGGGAAGAAGTGTTTATTTCGTCTAGCGTGTCGGAGCAACTTAACGCTACGATGGGAAACAACTCCGCCACCATCAGATGCCTTGTCCCCAACTGCGCCGCCGAAGTCACACCAGCTTCCCAACAGCTTCACAACTCAGCCCACCTCATCTCAGGAACTATCGCCAGCTATCCATCTCTTCTCCCCCACCTTCAAACCCTCGACAAAGCGATCAAAGCCGAGGATATTCCGCTTCCCGTCCCAGTTCTGGCGTCAATCTCTCACTCCACCAACTCCTCAATCACCCACACTCCTCATCCACCTCACGCTTTCGCCTGTGGGTTCTGTCTTCAACATTCGACTTGCCCAGCAACACTCTCGCAAGCGGGGAGAAGCAGCACCGCGACCGTCACCGTCACTTCAAGCTGTCGATCAAAACCGTCCACTTACTCCTTCAGCCGTAGTAAAACGGCGTACAAGTCGAACCCCTCAACAAACGTTCTAGTGGCATGCCCTCGTTGCAACGGTGAGTTTTGGCGGTATAATTTGCGCGCGCACTTCTTGGATGCGCATTTGCATGATGGAGAACCAACCGCCGAAGAGGGGGAAACAATCTTTGTACCATTGGAGGAATGGGCGTCGGTATTGGTGGAAGAAGGGAAACTTATGCGTAGCCGACGTCGGGAAAATGAAACTCATTGAAAGGTTCCCTCGAGCCCTTTTCTCTGCGAAGGACATCTGGAGTCTCTCGACTCCTCCTGCTTCCCCCAGTTATGCTGGATTCCATTCTCAAGTACTCAATCTCCTTCTTTGGAACCAAAAGTCACCCCAGTAGGCCGCAGAAAGAACGTGCATTTAAATTTTGACTTAGCAGGGACTTAATAATTATACCGGACTCGGAGCCAATGAAAACGCTTCGTCGGAATCCCGAGTCCGGAGGCCGTTGACCCGCTGCGGACGCCAGTGTCCCCCCCTTGGCCACGAAGCTCGAAAATTGCTCACCAGGACCCGTGACCGCATACCCACCTGCACAGCATCAAGCCTCATCAATTCGAATCCAAACTCTTTATCATCCAACGAAATAAGCCTCACCCATTCCAGCTCCAATCCAATGCCACCACCTACTCCCAAACCTTTCCTCACCTCTCGCCTCTCCTCCACCATCCGAGTTGTTGATTAATCCGAGCTGCGAAGTGGTGGATGGAAGTGTCGGAAGAGTGGAGCGGGATACTGTGTAACCAGGTGGACGAGCAGCTGCGGGGTCGTAGGAAGGGGGTTCGCCAGGTGCGCCTTCGCCGTTGTCGCCTTCGCCTCCTTCGTTATCGCGGTTGTCTGGGGAGAGGGGGACGTCTTCGCCATCCGTTATTGCTATCTCCCCGAGATCGTTCAGCTAGACCAAAGGATAACGAAAAGGAATCAAAACTCACGTTCACACCCAACTCCAGCGCCACCTTCTCCCCCACTCTGTACCATCTCCGTACTCCCCTCTCCAGCTTCCACATCCCCCTCTCTCGTCGTAACAGGAGTTTTCCTAACTTTCAGCCAAATCCAAAGATAAAACCCTCCAAAGACAAAGGAGACTCCGATCACTACTGGGATCACGATTACGAGGACAGAATGCTTGGACGGTTTCGAGAGTCCCGGTTGAAGATTTGAGGAGGTTGCTGTTGAGGCTTGGGTGGTTGAGCTCGTGGAGCTCATTTTTAGGTGGTGGAGAGAGCTTGAGTGTTGATGGTGGGGGACAAAGGGAGAGAGAAGATACCGCGGCGAGGAGGTTGGAGTTCTTTCTTGCTCCGGGGGCGCTGAGATCTCCGCACGACTCTGTACGAACTCCGGGGACTTTGTGACATATGGCAGGGTGCTTTAAAATTGTCCATCTTCAGCTTTTGTAATGTGCTCATCTCAATAGACGGAGAAGGCTGGGATTCAGCGAATCGAGTACTGACCCCTGAGGACGTCGAGGAAAACGCTTTCTCGACTGTGGCCAGTTTCTCAGTTTCCAGTTGCTGCTCGTTGCAATTTTGGACGATGCAAGATTCGTAAAGCCTTTCCGCTGACTGAATCTACATTGACAGAGTATGGACAGGGGGATGAGTCGGAAATGCCAGCCTACGTCGCCTCCCGGGCAAGCGGTGTTCCCAGCTCCACTCCAACCCATCTCTCCCAGGCCTGACCCAAATGCTGATAAGTGACGTGTATAATACGCATTAGCCCATCCTACATCCCCAAATCCCTAATCTCTACCCAATCCTTGCTGTGCCTCCGCCTCTCTCATTCTCCTCTCCTCCTCATCTCCCTTCGCACCCCAGCTGATTCCCATCAATTCCACTCCCGAGCTCAACCGCTTCATAAGCGTCGGCCTCTTCTCCTTAGCCCCTTCTCGAATAGATTTGATACGAGCTGCTTCTTGAAATTCTCGCTCTTCTCGAGTTGGTGGAGGAAGGGAAGGGACTACGGGTGCGAACCAGCCTGTGCCTGTTGAACGACCGCCAATACATTAGCTCGAAATCCTGTTCATTTCAACCTCCGAAAAGGGTACTAACCATTCCTAAACTGATGTAACAAACCATGATCTTCATTCAAACTGGGTGGTGGTCGATGAGCTTTCCTTGGCCCTGGTTCTGGTCGTTGAAGTTGTACAGGTGATGGTGGATCCAATTCTTCAGCCATTGCAGATTCGAGTTGACGATTTACTTCTGAAGGGCGAGTTTGTAGAGTTGGTCGAGTACCGTCCGAGGGTGGAGAGAGTTGAGTTGGTGAAGAAGGGGAGAGAGTTGAAGGTGTTGGAATGTAACTTATTGGCGTCGGCAGAGATGGAAGAGTTGACATGGTCTAAGAAGATGAAAGCAGGTCAGCTCAAGTTCGCCGGGAGAGGGAATCAAAAACCATGAGAAAGTTGGAAAGTTGAGATGACGCGCTTCAGGTCCAGCGACGAGTACTATCAACACAACCGGCCAAGTCCTTCACTTCCGCCTTCAAACCCTGCTAGACCCAAGAAACCCAAATCGAACCCTTTGAATCAAGTAGCACAGTTTTCAATCTGAGAGGGGGAAAAGGGTTCATCACGTTCCTCCTCGATTCACTCGATCAACTCAATCGACCTTCACTGAACGCTTGGAGTCAAGTGGAAAGGGAACTTACGATGCGGTATGAATATTGATATGATATCGTGTACAATAGTACTATGTACAAAGCAGTTTGCCGGGAGAAGGAGGGACGAAAAGCGAGCGGGGCTGGCGAGGAAAGATGCGGAAAGGAGAGGAGCTCAACAACGCCATTTGAGACACTCAAGAATAGGGGCGACGCAAACCGGAATTCTTCTCTTGCGAAATTTTCGCCCTCTCCTCTCTCTCTCGCACGCCCTCACTACCTGCCCTGTAGTACACAGACCAGAAGACCTGATACTCGAAGATAACTCTTCCATGAGAATTTAGATTCTGGTGAGCCACAGAGCACTCCTCGACATCAAATGGGGCTTTGGCCGAGCGGTCTAAGGCGCCAGCTTAAGGTCAATCACCGTCAGATGTAATGTCCGCTGGTCCGAAAGGGCGTGGGTTCAAATCCCACAGGCCTCATATCTTTTTGCAGATTTGTACATGAATTTGATTAGCCGAGCCCCGCGGCGGGGAAAAGTAATGGAGAAGTTTTGGAGGTACGGTCCGCTTTCGGCGGAGAGTGGATTAGCTCAACCCAATTTTTGCATTGGTATAGGTTAACTATCCTACTAAGCCGCCTGTTGTAAGTTTTTGTTGAGAGGAGGTATGTATGTAGAACGTGAAGAGCGGGGAGTCAGGGCTGACGAGGTTGTGCAATGTGTAAAGCTTTCCGTTCGGTGGTGCCGGATGTATGAAAACATGGTGAGCTCATCCTCACTGTATCTTCAGACCAAACGCAATACCACTGAATTCACTTCTGTTCTGTGCACAGAAAAGTATAAACGCTAGCTATTTCGTCGAATGGTCTGGGAACGTCGTTTAGTGCCCAGAAAAGCCGTGTGCCTTCATCGCGAGCTTCCAGATCGCGTTGCAAATTTGTAGCTTTTCTTTCATGATTTAGAAAGCTCCGAGCCTAGCTTATGAGTGAGTCACTTTGCGCGGAACATCTACCTGTAGTGGGAGCCCAGGGACGAGCAAGCGCAGACCAGGCAACGTCACACCATGGAGCATCTTATCCCAAAGAGAAGCCTCCGAATGTAGAGCTGTCTGGTTGATCTGATCGGTGGGAGACAAAAACAGGCGACACACACTGTACAAAAATCCCCGGAGGAATGCCTGCGCCATAAAGCTCCAAGAGGTTCCCGAGGACGATCTCCACCAAGCTCTCATCACAAAAAATCTTTGCCGGTCTTCAGCTCTATCACATATCTGTTGACCCATCCTCTTTCTTTTTCCAACCTAACTTCCTCTCTCCTCCTTCTTCCACTCATCCACCCTCGACTTCGCGACCTACATATCCGCTTCGTCGCCATCATGTTCTCCATCGGATCCCTCTTCCAACCCATTATCACGTCATCCCAATTGTTTTTTCGGTCCAGAAATAGCGGGAATAGAGCATACTCATCCCCCATCAATTCAACTCCGTCCCCTCAACTATCTTTCGCCGTCGTCGAAACTCGTCTTCCTTCCGCGTCAAGAACGTCAGCGCACCAACAAGTCGGCATCATCAGGACGGTAGAGCAGCAGGTGGATGGTCCGGAGACCCTCTCTTCATCCGATCGCGGATCCGAAATTGACCACTTGCGGGTGCTGAGAATTAACAGCACAACCATCAACCGCAAAGGTTTCGCCACACTCGAACGACAACCCATCACCGTTCGGCTTCATGTTCACTGCGAGAAAACCTGCAAGGTGATTGTGCAGCACTCTACCCCTGAAGACTATGATCCTTCATCCTACGGGCTCAACGACAAAAAAAGGAGATGAGTGGGGGTGTGTAATTGGGCGTGAGCGGGGTTGCGAAGAAGTCGGAGGAGTTCGCCGGGAGAGGACCTGCACGAAGCTTGTACACAAGCCTACACCACCAAGGACGACATCTCTTTCTCGGGAAAGCTTCAGTTCGTCGGAGACAGCGAGAATTTCGAGAATGGAATCGGGTGGGAGTGATTGGATGGGACCAGAGTCGTGGGGATGTTGCGAGAGCAGAGGGTTGGGCATTGCAATGTGAATAGCTGTTTGCGAAGATCGTTACGTAGCATTAGATATAGGTAACTTGCATCCAGTTGATGGTCAAAATGAATTGTCACCGCTGAAATGTCGTCGCCGTCTTGACGTCGCCGTCTTGTCGCCATCTTGTCGCTGTTTTGAAGTGAACTCTGAAGTTTGCAAAGTTTTTCAAACTATGAGTACCGAGCAAAGATATCAATTCCCTTCGTCTCTACAAGCCCTACTCATCTCAAACCATTCGGCATTCACCATTCCGCTCCATTCCCAGGTCCCGCATGCCCTGTTATCCTCTGCTTGTTAACCGTATCCTGCACACTTGGCAAAACATACTTCGTCCAAAACCAATGAATTTCTTCGATCCTCTTTGCGCCCTCAGCTCCTCTCGCTTTCGGTTCCTCTGCAATCCTTCCTAGCCTCGCCACCGATTTCAACAAAAGTTGCTCTTCCTCCATTGACATGATGTGACCTGATCGCTCGAAGGTGTGAAGAAGGAAGTAACAGAGCGTTAGTTGACGGAGGGGCTCGTTGGTTGTGGAGTCTGGGAGAGAGATGATGGGGAGGAAACGACCTGGTGGATCTGGCTCGCAAAGAAGGACGGCCGCTTTGCAGAAAGCTTTATGAGATGGGAAAGGGGTGACAAGACCGACCCCTGGGATGGAAGGGAAGCTGGCAATTCGGTAGTTGTTGGAGCGTTTTAGGCTGATGATGTGGGAGGTGCGAGCTGGCGTAGCGGTGGCGAAGGCGGATGAAAGAACCGACCAGACGTACTGAGCAGCAAATAATGATCAGTGAAGGCTTCGAAGTGTCTAAGACCAGTTCTTGCACATCATACGGGTCTCTGTTGGGGTTCTCGGCCAGCAAGACGTCCGCAAGAATGCCCTTCGCACCGTAAGGTTCGAGCCCAGGAAACGCGCACTCGGCGACGCTGGGAGAAGTGACATTCACTGGAAAGCACGCTCGAATTCAGCCACCACTCCGTCACCTCTGCTGCCAGCAACGTACCCCTCCGCAACCTCACATATATATCTGACTCGCCCCTATCCAGCCGCGGCTGCCGGAAGGTGTCCTGTTCGTAACCTTTGCAGAGATACTTATGCGCGCCCCAAGCCTATCGTTGGCAACTTTCGCGTCAGACCCTAGCCTCCAACGCGCTCACAAGCAAGAAGAATTGCGACCAACCGCGCGTTGATGTTCTGGTGAGCAGAAGTACACTCCGCGACAGCCAGTGCAGATAGATTTCGATCGTGCCATGCAACATATGCAATCTTTTGAAACCGTTGGAGCTGAAGCCATGATGTGAGACAACATATGAGCTCAGGAAGAGGAGAGAATTACAGAGCCTGCAGATGCGGGTGAGAAATCGGAATAAGGGCGAGCAAAAGATATCAAGAGGCATTCGGGAGACGTGGACGCCACCTGGGAACTCTGCGAGTAGGTAATGCCTGAATACAGAAGGGCGTCAACATAGCTTTTGATAGGGAGTAGAATTGTCAACGAGCGTGAAGCAGTGGCTGTGAATGATAATATAACAAAAGAGCCGAATACAATCTGACCAATTCAAGACGTCGATATTTGCCACCGTCGCGACCGTGCCATATTTCAACGGATCGAAGAGTAATCCTTCGCATGTGCCTCTGATTTCAAACTCACTGAACTCCCGTTGACTTCTGCATTACCTAACTCAAACCGAAACAAGATCCGACTCAGAACTTACTGTGACGATTCGTCACGATCAAAAGGACAACCTACTACCAACACTACGAATACCA
>JASZXU010000478.1:0-20551 GCA_035521515.1 Phenoliferia sp. Uapishka_3 | reverse complement strand
TATGGTGGCGGATGGCAGACGGGCAGGGGGAGAGGGAGGCGGAGAGAAGGTTATGAGGGGAATGATGAATGGGAAGGGGAGTCTGCGGCGATTTAGTGGGGTGCGCGAGGTGGTGGGAAGCAGAAAAAGAGGGACGGACGCGTCGAGGCGCAGTGCGGTTGGCGAGGAAGGGATAGGGGTGAAAACAACGCGAAGCGAAGTTTTCTTTTCTTTCGGAAGGAACTCAGCCGGCCTGAAGAGATGCATTCACCGACAGCTCTCTCCAATGATTCGCCAGAGAAAGACGGTGTTACCTTTGCGTGGAGCGGGTGTCGCGGCGAAAACCAAAAACGCCTGCGAGGCGAAGATTCCGGCACTCTCCGCTCTCAAATACCATGATCACAAGTAACAGAGTCCGTTGTCATCTCAAGTGCTCTGCCCGGAAAGGCTTGGTTCCTACCCCACGGATCGCTGATTTTTTTGTGTCCAATGCACTCGCCACCTGCGCCAAAAGCCAAGCCTGGCTGGCGCAAAGGTAGCGCATTGGACTTCTAAGATGGAATCCAAAGGTTGTGGGTTCGACCCCCACGTTGGGCTTGAAGCGGTTGGAACCTGACGCATGCCCTAGTTCTGACTGTTCTTTTTGCAATTTTTCCTGACGGCACGCTGGGCTGGGCTTTATGCTTCTCGCCCAGAAATTTCCTGTCCGCTTGATCAACATCAGCCTTTGAATCGACGTCTCACATCATTTCAGGCAATCTCCCCCCAACGGCTGCTACGCGTGTACATCCCATTTCTCTGCACCGCCACGGCCCACACGGGAGGCGCCTTGCGTGTGTGACAAATGACCGCAGAAAGTGCGCAGAAAGCAGGAACTGGTCGGCTTCCGCCACCTGAAACCCCAAATGTAGGTTCTAATCTGAAGTCAAGTGCTTCTAGCAGAGCAAATTGCGAGTCCAGCGAGGCCGCGACAAGAACTATGACTCGGTGCTTGCGAAGACCTGGTGGCGTAGTCGGACGCCCTCCCTCATCTCGTGGGGGGTCTAGCTCAGTGGTAGAGCGCTTGCTTAGCATGCATGAGGTCCCGGGTTCAATTCCCTGGTCCTCCACTCGGGTTTAGAAGCTTGCTCTCAACATCAAGAGCTTCTTCCAATCTTTTGGTACTCCTGCCACCCCTCTCGATGGGAGAGGTGCGCAACTCCGGACTCATTTTCAGCCTTCGAAGCTCTTCGAAGCTTAAAGACTACTGCCCAAATCCAGTCGAAGCGTTGGTAACCTTGAGGGCTGAATCATCGGCTCGCCACACGCGACACCGTGACGTAGCGAGTGGCAATGTGAACAAATTTTCCTCCTGCTTCCTACATAAATTGCGCTCAGAGTCCTCTCCTTTTCTCTAGAAGCCTAGACTGCAGTTTCTCAAAAACTCCTAGCTGAGAAAAATCGCCCTTACCTTTCGTAGAGAAACTCTGTACATACGTTTCCCTGAGCTGTGTGCGTGCGTCGGGTCAACATCGCAAACCTGAGCAGGCCAGTCAGAAGTTACAAGGCGCGATGGATCCAAGAAAGTAAGGGCGGGGCAGCTCTCGACAGCTTGATCTGAAGTATGAGATAACAAATCAGAGATACAGTGGCCGCCACATGTTTGTCACGACGCAAGGGACCGATCACTCGTGTGTTCCGTCGGCGTCTTCGTGCAAGCTCTCAGACCAAGTCAAGGGAGAAAAGTTCACACTTGATTGCAAGGGATCAAGCAAGGTGATATTGAAAAGCATTTTTGGTGAAGGAGCTGGAGACGTCGTCGGAACACCACGCGGTACCTGTTGACAACTCAGTAGAGCACTTAGTAGAAGACTCGCGATGAAAAGTAGCGGAGAGCTTTCACCTCGTCGTTGTCTGTGAGAGTAATAAGGCTTAATCCTGCTTTCGAGCTCCCTTGCAGATTCTATGGCATAGCTCTTCCTGTACTCCCGCACGCCTGCGAGGTTCTCTGGGTCGGTGCTGGAGGAAAATAAATAAAGTCAGCTTCTTTCAAAGACATACGGATTCCGCTTCTCACAGAATGAGGAGAGGATCAATGACGTTCAGAGTAACCCACGCATCTCCGATAGGCTGCAGCATGAGGTAGAGCGGTCCGTCGACTGGCGACAGTGTTGCGGGACCGATCTCGGGGTTGCGACTCCTTCACTTCAAAACAGAAACAAATTGTGATACGACATGATATAGCGTCCGTCGCATCTTGTCCGTTGAGCCTTTCACTCTCCCATTCTTTCTGCTGTTCCAAGTCTATCGACGCCATCTAATCGACGCCTCCTTGCATACAGTCGTGGTATTCTTGCTGCTGCCTACCATGAAGCTTTTAACGAGCCACCATTCCGTTGCCGAACGGAGGGCTTTCAGTGTTATGGACCGAGGTCCATCGCTCAAACTGTCCATCCTGGCCGGTGGTGAGCTTCGCGTGGGTGTTCGCGAGAGCTCAAATCCGTGGCGCTGTAGAATCGGCAAAGGCGGATGGGAGCAGGACAGCAAGCTTCGACGAGCTGCTTGCCGCCGGGAGTCCGAATATCACACTGGGGCAGTATCTTCTTCGTGATCCCCGTTCCAGTCGCTCTCGGAGACGTAAGCGGCACTTGAGCGGCAGGCCTAGAAATTCTGGCCCCAGATAATTACATTTAGCTTTCGAGAAATGTGACTGAGGATGCGAGATTCGGGGAACACTAAGGATCAAAACCAAGTAGTTGGAAGAAAACGTAGCCCTTGACTATGGCCTTTTTACGTTCAACGGAGTTCCTGGGAAGCTCTCGAAGTTTTAAGCTGGCGTGCTGGGCTCTGCTATCGGGGCAGAATATGCCTTTCTGGCACCTGTCGATCTTGGATTCGAGAGCAAATACCTTGTTCGGGTTTCGAGCATCAAAGCAAACATTGGCCAAAGGCAGAGAGTTGCCGAAGAGAGCGGTGGAAAGCCTGCAGGTACGCAGAATCAAGTCAGTCAACGCTGGTTCAGCAACTCAGTTGGTTCTTGCTTGAACTCTCTTTCGCAAAGACTTGCAGGTATCCCGGATCGCGAGGCTGGCAACGACATCCTCTGGCGCCCACGAGCACTTCAAGGATTCGGTACCAGATGCCCCCGGCGGTGCTTAAAGGATTAATAGGTGATTAGTGTGACCTGGTGACCCAGTGGGGAAGACCCCAGTAGGAGGGCGAGCCGATCGCGATGCTTACATCCGCGAGTTGATTCGAGTGGGTCGAACAGGCCGCGACGAGCCTTGCAGCTTGCGGTCGGAACGCTTGAGTCGACTCTGAGAACATTCCTGACCTGAAACGAGAGTTTGGCGCGTTTGAGGCAAGTCGAGTGAAGTGGTGGAAGCCAACGTTCGCTCGCGGTGAGCAACTCTTTCAGCTCCACGCCGTCACCTCCGCCAACCATGTCAACGCCGAATCGAAGTCTGTCCAAAGGGACTCTCGGGCTCAAGTTCATGAATAGGGTGCAGCCAAAGCCCCTCATCTCCGTAGACGAGACGCCTACTCCAGCCGCCGCTCCCGTCGCTTCCACATCAGGCACTAGCATCCGAGCGAGCGCGAAGGTTACGAATGGGAAAGCTTCGGTCAAGGCTGAGAAGGTGGCAAACAAGATGGAAGGAGTGGAGCAGAAGCCTGCCATCGCAGCGCCTGCCAAGGTCGCGCCGAGGTGAGTCTTCACGCCCATTTTTCTGCTGCGAGCTGGTTGAACGAGCCTTGCACACGAGAGCGCACAATGTTGATTGGGAGCTAAGTTGTGCTGCTCATACAGCTCCTCAACTCGTCAGATCATTCGCGAGGGATCCCTGCTGTCGTTCCCTCTCCTCTCCGCGTCCACCTCGACATCTTCGTCGTCTTCTTATTCTTATTCCTCAATGCCCATGACCTCATCTGTCATCAGTGGCCGACGTTCATTTGGTGGAGCAAACGCAGACATTGAGGTATGTCTCTCCGCCCCATGTACCGTCCGTGTGCCCTTGCTAAACTTCCCCACCGGCAGCGATTAAACAACCCGACACTTCCTCCACCAGTTCCCACCGCCCCCGAATCCGAAAAGACCGACAAAAAGAAACGGAAGAAAGTCGAGCGAGACGAGCTACCTCTTAACGTCCGCCAAAACTCCACATCAAACAAGGGCTCATTCCAAGACAACTCGGACAAGATCTCTCTCGGTGGTGGAGGTGGTGGATCCAGTTTCAAAAGGGAAGAAGAAAGCGAAGGATCAGCGTCGAAGAAGCAAAGGATTGGATTACCGCAAGGTCAATTCGCGAAACCGAAAGGCTTTGAGGGTGCGAAGCGGGGTGGGGGAGCGAGAGGTGGTGGAATCACTGGAAAAGGCCGAGGCAGGGAGCCAGAGCCAGTTTGGGGGAAGCAGGGAACCGAAAGGGCTTGGGATGCTGGAAAGGAAGAGTCGGAGGATGAGTTTGAGGAAGAGGACTCGGACTCGGACTCGGATGAAGATGATTCGGATGATGAGGACGTTGCGGAGTTGCTGGTTGCGAAGTCTGATAAAAGTCGGGGGGAGAAAGCGAAGTTCAACAAGTCGGTGGGGAATCTGTTTAAGCAAGCGAAGGAGCCTAGTGCGAAGGATAGGGCGATTGCGGATGCGGAGATGGCGTGGGACGATGAGGAGACGTCGCGCAAAGGGCCTGTTGCGAAAGCAGCGGATGGCAAGAAGAAGAAGAACGGGAAGAAGCAGCAGAAGTAATGAAATTAGTACGCTTGCAAGTCTCCTTCGCTCTGAATCCGAGAACGACTCGGTTTACTACTTTTCGCGCCCGGTACGCGGTACCCGTCCGGCTATTTGTCCACTCCACCAACTAAATAGCCCTATTCGAGGTTTTGGTACTATCATGTTTCCGTTCCAATATCGTTTAATTCCCACGAGAAGCAGGCCCACATACCTCACGCCACCAAATTGTGGTGAACGCGGCGAAACTCCAGGTACCAGTTCACCACAAGCTTGTCGCAGTCAACATTCCGCGAAGCCCGCTGCTGACTTTCAAACCAGCCCATCCACTTGCAAAAACGTGTGCTGTCCTTTTCTCGCGTCTGGACATAAAGAGAGAGAACATTCCGAGACTTTGAACGACATGTCATACTTCGCTTCTTCCCAATCGCAATCTTCATTCGCCACCCAGGACCCCGTCGTCGTCGTCAGCCCATCCGCAGCCCAGTCCGTGCACGCATCCTCCTCTCGCAAATCTAACCTCCCACTCACCCTCGAGCACCTCAACAACCTCACTGCTAAAGCTCGCAAGTCGCATGCTAGTTCACGCGCGTGGGCGGATACCTTTGGCAGGCCAATCGTGGCGGCCACTTCATCGCTTGTAAAACACCGGCTCCTCACCATTCAGCAGGCGGAAGTCACTCTTTTTGGAGCGATGCCATGGTCCTCGCAACAATTGGTGGTGAGGTTTTTAGAGGAGAATGGGCATCCCGGGGCCAAGGATAATAGGCGATTGGGCTGGAGGCCGGCGAAGTGGATGCTGCATTGTCTTCTCGATGTAAACATCAGAGTCAGAAAAGCAGATCTAGAGCTTCCGAAATCTATTGCTATGGTCGGCATTGAGTCTACCCCTTCACCAGTCGTCTCCACCCTCGCTGCCGACGAGCTCGTCAGGAAACGTGCCGAGGCCGCCGTCCGAAGGGTGAACGAGGCCCGTTGGGCACGTCAACGTCTTCACTTTCTTGCACCCATCCAATACAGCAAAGTCAACTCATTCGACCACTCCAAAGCCATCCTCCTCGATGCCCTTGCTACCCCGAGTCGTCACCAATTCCACCAAATCGTCGCCCTCACTGCCATCGTTCGAAATGCCGCAGGGGCTCAAAGGAAGTCAACTCACCCGTACGGCACTCGCTTCATCGAAGAACTGGGACGCTCCGAAGTGGATGAGCCTCGTCGGTCATGGCGAGAGCTTCCTTTCCCTGTTCCGTTCACCGGCAGCAATGGAACGCCACTCGCTAGCGAAGTCATTGCACGTCGTCGAGCCGAAGAAATGCCCGGGAATGTTTATAAAGATCTGGTTTCTCTTGCAAACGCCTTAGTAAGCCGTACTTCTTCATCCTGCAACCTGCTGATACTAACCTGTCATCCTCTTTCCAGCTCTCTTCCGCGGCGAACCGCTCAAATTCTAGACCACTCTCCCCGAGTACCTCATCCTCCATCCCTCCCGCCGTCTGTTCCTCTTGCCCTCGAGAAAAATCGCTCCACACCCTCAATCGTAATTCCCACTCCCCTTCCTTTTCCCTCCTTGCTCCTGCCTGTCAAAAGTCCATACAAAGTCAGCTCCAGACTGGTTTGCCGACCTCAGATGACTCTTTGGATTCGCTCACACCCACTCAAGAACTCCTGGCGATCGCCCCTAAGGCTCTGGAAGCTGAGAGAGCAAGCGGGTGTCCCAGCTTTGTCCCGACGTTGGAAGTTGAGCCTGCATCAACCTGCATCTCGTAAACGAGTGGCATTTGCGCCGTACACCTGTGAGGCTAAAAGGATGCCATTCCTTCAGCGACAGAATCTCTGATGGCCAATGCACTTGTTATCTTAAAACTTGTAACATTGTCTTTTTTTTTGTCTACTTGCCGTTTACATAATGCCGTCGCTGTCTGTTTATTTCTCCGTAATGCTTGTTTGGAGGAGACTTATTGTGGGCGGCAGTCGTTAGATCCTATAGAGATAGCAATACAATGCAACTTTCTTGATTTAGACTTCAAGATTTGACAGTGAGATTTAACAGTGTGAAGTCGAGAGAATGTGATCATGCTGGAAAGACCCAAAAGGTTCCAAAAGTCTCTCGACTGCTGGTCAAACAGGACCCTCAGCCTGTTTTCATGGAGTGAGGAAGTGCGCAAGAAAGAAGAACGAAAGAAAGACTACTATTTGCGCACATATTCCAACTACATCTTCACCCGAAACTCAAGAGCGATATTTTTGGCGCCTCCTCTCGTTTCTCTTCCTTGCGCCCACCAGTAACACTAGCCCTGATACTCGCCTCCAACTCTTTTCTCTGCTCTTCACTGAGCGCCGCATTCGCCTCTTTGAAGTTGACGGAAAAGGATGAGGCGAGGGAGAGGAGGTGTGAAATCGCAAGTGTGTGGCTGGGCGGTGGCGGAATGACGTTGGGGGAAAGGAGGAGGATGAGGACCGGAAGAAGGACACAAAGCGATTGGGTTCCTAGATGTACTTGTATCAGCGAACCATCAAATTCGGGGAGGTAAGAGGCCTTACGATGAGCTTCTCCGACACCAGTCAGGACGCCAACGAAACTCTTCAGCACTTCGGCCAGGCTTGCAAGCTTGGGATCCCCCGCTTGATAGTCTGATTCTGCGGCACGAGCGATATACTCGATGAGGCCAGGTAGGAGCTGTCCCACACAGAACTGAACAACGCCGGATCCGCGGGAGGCCGCAGCGAGGAGGGACGTTAGACAGTGCAGGGCTGTTGTCGTCGTCTGCAGGTAAGGTGGATTAGTGAACGGTAAGCTTGCACGACTTCAAGGATGAAGCTCACCTCGGCATCTCCAGAGAGTGCAGTCTGGATGATGAGATAGCAAGCGTGCTCGACTGCCGCTTGACTGATCTTGACGCTCGAGGGGAGGGCGGTGAGAAGCAAGACCGAGGCGAGGAGGTTGTTCTTCGTCTTCAATGCCGCAGCGAAGCCACTACGTCCTCTGGAGAGACAAATTCCTGAGAGTCAGTCTTGTGTGTTCGAGGAAAAGAGTTTGGGAGACGAACCGGACGTTATCTACATTCTGTAGACAGGCAGAGAGCATTCCGTTGACAACGCGAGGAAGAACAACTAGAGGGCCGTTTCTTAAACTGAAACCGCGATCACAGAGGAGCTTCAGGACTGGGAGAGTTGGCCCGACTAGATCTGCTTCTGATGTTTCGTCTTTCAGCAGTTCTGGAGGTAAGTGGTCAGAAGGCAATCTGACTTCCTGCAGTCATCAAAACGCGTACGAGAATAGAAGTGGAAAGCGATGGCGTAGAGCTCCTCTTTTGTCGGTTGAGGGTATAGGTCGGCGATGTCGAGGAAGGAGGCGAAGACGGACTTGACAAGGGCAACGTGCGCGGGAAGAGTGGAGGCGTGGGCTTCAGCATCGTCAGGTTGATCAACAATTGAATGGAGATTGCGACACGAGTCAAATCACGACTCACGACGATAGGGCGAGCTCGTTGACGAAGGAACAGCCTCGCGGAGTACGCAGGTAGCGACGCGAAGGCATTGGGTCATTTTGCCGTCGGTCTTCATGGACGAACCATCGCCGACAATTGAGCCATTCCTGTGAGAGGGAAGATGAGAGACGTATAGTAGATACTCGCGGGGGGACAACTCACGTTCCGCTGGCCTCCTTTTTTAGCAAGTCTCTTGAGAAAGTCTTCGCGAGTAACACGGCGACTTCCATGACGTGCACCTTAATGGCAGGACCCTCGGTAATAGCCAGGCGGTAGCAAAGGTTACACAGCTCTTCGAATAGGCCAGTATCTAGAAGAGCCGATCCTGAGACCTCGGGCCGGATGAGACCCACGAGCGCCTCCAGTGCGATGGACTGGACCGCTGCTGGCGACATCCCTCCCGAAGGTGGTGGTGCAGCACAGAGTGCCTCAAAAGAGAGGCCGAAAAGAACCCAGAAGAAGAGGGCTGGTGTTGATCGAGTGACGGTGCCCGAAACGAGAGGAGCGGCGTCCTGGGCAGTTGTATCGAGACCGTCGACGGCGCGGAGGATGTAAATGTCGTTTGACTTCAAAAGCGTCGCAACGGCGTGGAGCATTTGAGGCCAAGATCTTTCGTAGAACTACATTGAAGATTGATCAGTCACGGAGGCTCGAACCCAGCTTGAGAGCGTCGCACCGGCAGCGCCGTCTCTCGAGACAAACCCGAGTAGACAGAATCAAAGGCGGCACCTCCTGCTCCTGAGTCAGAAGAGGCGGCATCCGGATCGGTTCGGACTCGTGCATATTCTCGAAGAGAAGCTACCCAGAAGGGGCAGAGGAGGGGAAGATGTGGCCGAATGACGTCTGAGAGGTACGGTTGTCGGACGCTCGCAGTTTGGAATTGAGCCCAGGCAGCAAAGATCGAAGTCTTGAGCATAACAGCAGCTGTCGTGCTGAGATCTTTGACATCCCCGAGCGACGACATGTCCGAGTCTGTGCAGCAAGGGTCAGCGCGGGCGACGTTCAGCGATGGTGGAAATTTAGCAAACCTCTGCAGCTCTCGAGCGCATTCGTGAGGAGCTTGAGAATCCTGCCCATCTTCGAAATCTCCTTGACAACGCCGCTTCCGACGAAGACGGCGCAAACCTGAATGGCTGAGGCAAGCACCTCTGGGTAAGAGTCGGCAGCGAACGCCTGGCAAAGGCTGACATTAGTGATGGAATGGAGGAGATAAGTGGAGCAGAGCTTACGGGAGTCAAGGCGGCCGCTATCGGGGCTTGGTACTGGTCCAAAAGGAGCGCCTCCTCGAAGTCGAGGTCCTGCGAGCCGCTGAAGTTCTGGGGAAAAAACAGGTCATTAGTGACGAATGAGCAACGAGAGATGAGGTCACTCACTTCAATCACATCCCTCAAGACTACGAGTCCTTCGAGACGGATCTGCATGACCTGAGCGGTGGAAGCTGTGAAGGCCATTTTGATGAGGTCGGCGACGCGAGTGACGAGCAGCCCACGACGGTTGGCCCGAATAGCTCTTGCTCGAGCGATATCGAAGTGCTCTAGTCGTCCACTCTTCGCCACGGTGAGGAAGACCTCATGAAGGCATTGTAGAGCGAAGAGCTGCGTTCGCCACCTCGAATTGGAGCGGGCGGAGGCGGCACCCGGCCTGGCTCCGCCGTCAGCCTCAAGTCCAAGCCCTTGCGACTCCTCGTCCGCGAACGACATCATAGGAGTATTCGAAACTTCTGTCATTTTGTTTGCGCCTGCGGAGCGCGACATGATCCGTTGGCAAAGGTCGATCCAGCCGGAAGGGTTGGCGTCTGAGGTTTGTCGAAGCCATGAAGTAATGGCGTCGCGAACTCCTTCGATACTCGGGTCGTCATCGAGGAGTGCGAAGAGGTCCTGAACGAGACCATCTCCACCAAGCTTCGACATGAGAGCCGCGTCACGCTGGACCAATTGGTAGACGCTGTTTACCGCAGCGACCTTCAAAGGTTGGCGAGTCGACGACAGCTGAGTGCGCAGCCGGCCAACAAGCTTTGTAAGATTCATCGATCTCGGAGCAAACATGAGGAAGTGTTGCGTCGCCCTGATCGCCTCGACGGTGATGCCGTCGTCCGGTTCGTTGACGAACTCCTGCAGCAGGACAAGGACGAGTTCGCGCACACGCTCTGATTCCTGAAGCTCGGGACCAAGCACTCCAATGAGGGCGTCCGTAACGCGGCAGAAAGCTTGATACGCTGGCAGGTCGCCACGAAGGTTGACGCTTCCAGGCGAGCCTCCCTCCGGCTCATGGGTGTCCTGCATGTACAGCTTGCAGATCATTCCAAGAGTGCTGTTGGTGTAGGGGGCGTAGGAAAGGGAGGCGGAACCAATGACCTGAGAAAGCGCTTGTAGGGCGTAAAAGTGGACGAGGGGATGTGGATCGGCACTAAGGGAGAGGAGGACGTCGACGATCGTCTTGAGGACTGGTCCTGCCGCGAGCGCTCCGACATGGCTGTAAATTTCGCCGAATGCAAGGGCACATCCTGCACGATTATCTGGATCGGTGTTACTGACGACTTGAGAAACGCAGAATTGGATTTGGGCCGCCATGAATGAGCTTCCGCCGACACTCGCAAGACGGCCGAGAGACTCAGCCCCGGCTGAGCGAAGGCGTCCGTCTGGGTTGAGTAGAGCGTCTTTGATCACGTCACGCATCACTCCCCCGACCTGCGAGTCAACCGACCGACGTGGCCCGTTTCGCACCAGCTGGCGAAGGGCTCCGAGGACAGCGGTGATTGAGTTTGCGAGGACAGCCATGCGACGGCCAGGATTCTTCTCGAGTCGGCTTGATCGCGAATTGTTGTGGATCTGCTGCAGGAGTGCAGCCTGATTTGTAGGTTCTTGAAGAGGGAAGTAAAGAGCAAAGAGCTCGATGGCGGCGTCGACGATTCCTGAAGCGGCGGGAGGAGGGGCAGGGAGTTCGTCGAAAATGAGTTCCTGCGAGTGGTGTCGAGAAGAGAGCACAAGGGAGTCGTGCTCGGCGGCTCCAAGGACCGAAATCCTCAGCTGATCTTCGATCTTGGCTTCCGCGAGATCACGGTTGAGTCGAGCAGACTTTTTGTTGCCATATTCCTCTTCGTCCAGGGCAACGTCGGTCGATCCGTCGCGCATGAGACTTGTCACTCCAAAGCCGTAGCCGTCCGTCTCGTCCCACACTGTGGTGAAGTTTCCTGCACTCGCCGTGATGGCTGCTTGAAGTGCGGATTCACCGACGTATTTCTCTGGGTCCGAAAAAAGGGCGACGACCTGGGTGAGAAGGGTGATTTGGAAGGGCTGTGTGGCGGCATTTTGGCCGAGTGCGACAAAGCACTGAAGAAGACGTCGGCGGAGAAGGAGATCGCGGTCGATCAGCTGGAGTTTTGAGGAAGTGGATGGCGTCTGCTCGGAAAGGGTGGTCGCGTGGGAGTTGGCGAGAGAAGTGGCGAAGGCGAGACCGTTAGAAAGGAGAAGTACAAGTCGACGACCAACGTCTTCGTTTACGAGACCGACTCCAGCACCTTTCGTCCCTCCGTTATGTCGCAGGAAACTCAGGATAGCGCTGAGCGTGCACTCGCGAATGTGGAGAAGGAACGCCCATTCGTTCTCTCCACGAACTTGAGCAGCACTCGCGTCTTTGCTGGTAGGTTTTGGAAGCGCGTTGCGCCAGAGAATCAGGAGTTGGGGAAGATGGAGGCGAACGAAGTTGGGTCCTAGCGACATTAGAGCTGCGACGAGAATCCAAGCGACTTGGATTTCGACGCCGGAAATGTGCAGCTCGTGACTTCCCGACTGCTTGAGGAGTTGGATCGCTAGCGACATGCATTTCGCCGAAAGATCGAAGGATACGTAGAGAGGTTGATGTGGAATGAGGTTGATGAGGGCAGCGAGAGCGTGTGCGTGCCCGACGGCTCGGCGGTGGACGTCGGCGGGAGGTGTAGGTCCGCTCGAGCCAATGATCGCGAGGTCTTTGTTGAGAAGATCGACGATGTGTACGATGGTCGAGGACAGTCGAGTGGGTGCGACGTTGCAGAATGTTCGCAGTGCCCAGGCAGCGCTGATTTGGACGCTGTGACTCGGATGGTGTACCAGGCGCACGAGCGGCTCGTAAATCACATCCTGCACGGCAGCGGGAGCGCATCCGAGGCTGAGAAGGAGACCGCTCGTCTCATCGAGTGCAATCAGGAGGGCTTGCTTCGAAGGAGGTGGCTGAGACGGCATGAGGGACGGCCACTTCTTGAGATAGAGCGTTCCGACCTCTCGTGCGGCCATGATCTGTCCCGGTTCGCTCAGAAGGCGACCACTAACAATATCGCGGAATAGGATCCCCGCTGCCTTGCGAGCGCCGAGTGCGTCGAACCTCGCTTTAGACGGATCCGTTCGCTCCGCTGACCGAGCGTTCCATCCTGTCCAGCCAAGACCAGCAGCAGCGCCACATCCAATCTCCTCGACGACGTGGCGAAGAATCTCGGGGAAGTAGTGCTCGACCCAAGTGGAGCCGAGCGCTGTGAAGAGGGAGGCGTAGACGTCGATGATGCCGTTGCGAAGTTTTCTCGAGGCGGAAGTTTTGTTGTAGGGACCCGAAAGTTGAGCTAGCATCTCAGTGGGCGAAAGGAGGGTTTTCGTACCGGAGCTACTTGCTGAAGGAACTCCGATAGTAGGGTACGGATCGTCGTCGTCGTCCTCTCCGGGCGCCTTCTTCTTTCGTGCCGCGACCGGGTCCGGGGCTGCGCTTCCCTCGACCTGAGTCGATGAGAGAAGCCCGGCGACTAGACGGGACAAAGATCTTCGAGTGACGTGGTCGGCTGTCTCGAGCGCGCGGAAACATGGTGCGACGATGTTGTCGATGTCGTAGAGGGTCGAGAAGGCGTTCGTCTCGGAAGACATCGCGAGGAGGCACTAAGCACATCAAATCAGCACCCTTCGAGCAGAAGCATCAGAAGATGAGGCTCCAACCTCGGCACATTCTCGCACTACAGCACCAGCCTTGTCGGAGAGTCCACCTTTGACTGCCTTGACTGTGTCCTTGATCGTTTGATCCGACATTGATTTTCCTCCGACTTGAATTCCTTTCCGAAGTGTCACAAGTGCCGCACAGCGTAGAATGACAGGCTGAAACGATTGAGATTAGTGTTGGTTCTGTAGCACAAGGAGCGAAGTACGTACATAGGACGACGTCCGGTAAATCTTCGTACTAGTTTGTACGAGGTCGAGGAACAAGCTCATGACCTATTTTGAAGCAAATCAGCTCAGTTTCCAGAAAGTCCGAATTTCATGAAGAATCTCACCTGACTTCCGTGCACTGTCCAAATCTCACCCAAGCACCACCCGCACGCGACTCTCCATTCTTTCTCTCGTTCTGGCGCTCCTTTGCCATCCGTGCCGGCCAGGCCCTTTAGTAACGCTTGGCCCAGGTCGAAAAGTCCTTTGGTCTCGCCTCGCTTGAATAGTAGGAGAAAGATGCGAGCGATGATAGCTCGAGCGGGTCGGCCAGGCTTGACGGTAGGTGTGGTGGAACCGAGGGAAGGTGGTGTTAACAGGGAGAGAAGGGTTGCGGTCAAGTTGGATTGCTGAGATCGGATTGCGGCCTGCAGGAGTTGTTGTTATTGAGCATTAGCACCTTTATGGGTTCAGTAACGCGGAGGTCGGTGCAATGCTGGGACTACCACGATCGTCCAGCGCTCCGTGACGCTCGAACAAGCATCGAGGACTCTACACAGAGCTCTCCGGTCCCAATGGTAGCCAAATCTCGCCGGCTTCATCCAATACAATGGCGTGGGGCCGCTCGCGTCGACACAGTGACGCACTGCGGCAGCTCCCAGCCCACCTGCCAGCTCAGCAGCACCTGCTCCTACCGCTTTCCTGCTCTTCTTCCCATGCCTACGTACCCAGAGCCTCTCTCGCAAAAATTCCGCCCCGCCCGTTCTGTCATAGGAGAGCTGCCTACCTCCGGAAGTACCTCAACAGCTTTCTCCGCCCCATTTAGCCAGTTGAGTAGGAATAGATCTCCTCGTTCGGCGCTAGCGCTTGCCACTAGTTTCGACTGGTCGAGCTCGAGGTCCTCGAGGGACGGCGCGTCGTCGGAGGTGGTGGTTGGCGACATGGCAAGGGGTGGAGCTCTAGTCGCAATGGGGAGCGCTTTGGCGCGGGCTGACGGGTACAGCAAGTGGTCGGCAAGCGGAAAGTCGAGAGTCTCGTAAGCGTGGTAGGCGTTGGCGCGACGAATGTCAGAACGCACGGACTTAAGGCTGCGACACGCTTCTGAAACGCTGACTCGCCGAGCAGATGAAGTGGAGCCGCTCTTGTCGGTCAGCAACTCACACGGAAGCAATCCAAAGTCACGAAATACCCTTCAACTTTAATGCCCTGTAAGCTTTGCGTTCTATCTGACGCGAAGGGTTGAGGTTTGACGGTCGAGAGCCGAAGCGTTGAATCGCTGATCGAACTATACGATGCAGCGCGGGAAGGAAGCAGTCGGGATCTTTCTGTACCATCTCTGGAAGAGATGAAGAGGCCGCATCTGACCGGGGACTCGGACGAAGAAGGTGGGGTGCCGAAGAAAAGGAGGGATCGCAAACCGGTGTCCTGCAGCGCTTGTCGGCGTTCCAAGGTGCGTTTCGCTTTTTTTACGTTGAAGATTGAGTACCCAATAAGTATTTCAAGGTGAAATGCGACCGTGCGGCGCCGTGCTCTCGGTGCATCAAGAGTAAGTGTACGCCGGGCGACGTCGACGCGACGTCGGGCATCTTGCGACGCATGACTTTTGTGAATCAAGATTTATCGGAACTCTCTGTCCGCAGGTGGGCACCCCGAAAACTGCATCTGGGAAGATGTGAAGACCCTTCCAGATCCGCAACCTTTTGCGCGGGCAGACGAACTTCGCCAACTCAGCTCGCGACTCCAAGCCCTTGAAGTCGCCATCACCCTCTCCGGAAATCTCCAACCGCCACCTCTCCCCTCGCCGGAATTGACCGAAGAAATGAAAGATGAAGAAGCTGCAAGGATGAAAGCGGCGGTCCAAGACTTCGAAGCTGCCGCCTTCGGAAGAGGGGTCGGACCGTACGATTCGACGTCTGCTGACGACTTTGCGAGGAGAAGTTTGAACACCGCCAAGACTACCATTTTCCTTGAAGAAATTCCGCTGGGCGGAGTACCACTCTTGGGGTTGATGGGTGCTGAAAACGGTGAGGTCGCGTGGAGGACAGCGGTGGCGAACGCTGTGGCGAGCCTTCCGCCCCCGGTCATGATTGATTTCCTACTTAGCGAAGTAAGGCATGATCGTTTCGATCTCGAAAGAAAGCTTTGCTGATGCTTCCTAGTTACGCAGTTCTCAACAAAGGTGAGTCAAGAAGTTGTGGAGCGAGCAAATTTCCCTGTGGTCACTGAGATTACGATTGCGTACGTTTGCAGCTCGCCGTGAGCGTGGCAGTCAAGCAGACAACGCTCCTAGCAGAACTCTCGCAATTTCGCACCGTGAATTCGTTCAGCGACTCCTCAATAATTGACCCTACCTGGTTGGCGCTCCTGTTCATGGTACAGCGAAGGACCGCTATCGCTGCTTTATATGAGTTAATTCTCTGGTGACAGGTGCTTTGTACAAGTCTGGAAATATTCCACAGCAGCTTGAGCCCGGCTTCCCTCGATACCAGCTCGTACAGCCCCTCCGCCTGGTTTAACACCGCGCAAGCGCTTCTCCAGCTCGGAGACTATCTTGGGCGTGCCCAGGTTCGCTCAATCCAGTGAGTCGAAGTTCTCCAATTCGAATGATGTGTGCTCTTCTGAGCACCAACTTCCCCCAGAACCCTTTTGCTGATGCGTAAAGTGCGGTCACCGTCGTCCTGTGCTATATCCCACTCACAAATCTGTATACAACAGTGGGTCACAACGTGGATGATTCCTGGACACCTGGAAAGATCAATCGGATGGATTGCGAGCGCAATTCGCATCGCACAAATGCTAGGTATGGACCAGCTTGGTGATAATCCGGAGGTGTGAGTGAAAGACATTCTTTCTATTGAGGGGATACTGAATCCTTGGATCTATAGCATGCCTCGTGATGATATTGCTTGGCCTCCTGGAAAGAACTCAATGAAACGAGAGCACGCTCTGCAGAGTAAGTTCAGCGGTGTGTTTTGTAGCCAGCTGAACGCTGAACTGACCGATTGATGGTGTCTTCAGTATTTAATTCTTTGGTCTTTCAGGATACAGCGTGTGCTGTTCTCTGTTCTGACTTGACTCTTCGTGCTTACATTTTTACATCAGGATGGTCACGAATCGGATGCCTGCTCACGTATGTCTATCCCGGGACAATGTGTGGCAGCCGCCGAGTCTCCACCGCTGACGAGTCTCACACAGCTGATAGACCTATCATCATGTGAGTTCTTGAGGGTCAAATCTCTCACTAGGAACCTGAGTATCTACAGGCACCTCTTCTCCGCCGAGCAACTCGAATGACTCCGACCTTTCCACAACGGATTGGCGCCTGCGCCCGCTTCCCGTCAGCGTCATGACGGATACGAGCATGCAGCTTCTCGCTCACCAAGTGGGCTTAGTGTAAGCCCACGTTATAACCGCTCGAAAATCACTCACAACAGTTGCTAAAACAGAATGCGAAAAGAACATCAGCTGCTCTCTCGTAACAGCGAAACCGCGACCTACGCCACAGTCCTCTCCCTTGACCGCCAGTACCGCGAAATCCTTGACCGCACGCCGGATGTCTACCGAGTCGAGCACGTTGATAGGGAGAGGAGAGATCCATCAATCAAGTGGCATCGTTTAGTCAGTATTCAAGGTCTTCATCGACGACTTGTTCGACTGCACTGGCCCTGGCTCCTAAAAGGATACACACGAGACTCTCCCTACACTTTCTCCCGAAGAGAGTGCATCATTTCCGCAAAAATTGTGTTAATGAACCTTCATGGCAGTCTAAGTGTGCCAGGAGCACGCTGGTGAGTCGCCAGCTCTCAAATCTCGGCTTGCCTTACGCTCCATGAACAGGTGTGGGATCGGACATGTTCTTTGTGGGTTTTCTTTTCCTCGATTTTTTGAAGCTTTGCTAACGACCTTCGGTGTAGACGTCGCTATCATCCTTTTCTGTGACCTCTTCCAGTGAGTTCTCCATTATGCGACAGAAACCGGTCCCGGATGTCGCTGACTGGTAGGCCCCTCAGCGCGATTGATCACGGCTACACGCAAGCTGAACTCGATGACAAAATGTGGAGAAATTCACTTCTGTGTCCTTCGTTTCCCTGCGGTTTGCTGATTCTCGAGGTGCAGGGAACCGATTCTACTGGCCGAGCAACTCGTCGCTCATCAAGTCGCTGTGACCAGAGGTCCCTCACCGCTCTATGATCTGGTGAACGCTCGCTCAAGGATGTTTGGGTACGTTAGAGTCATGATAAGTTAGATATTCTGCTTGAGCTGATGCTTGATGTAGTGTGCTCCTCCAGATAACGAAGGACCGACGAGCCCATTCCGCGATTCCCGGGCTACAGCCTGCTGGGCGCCATCAGGAAAATGTTCTTTCGTTCTCAGAGGTCCGAAATATTTCAAGCTTTACTTTTCCCCTGATCTGATACTGATTGAGACTTTCCCACTTCTTCAGACCCTCCAGAAGGTAATCGCCAATACCAAATCTTCCGCGACCGACATCCTACCTTCAACCCAGCTTCGCTGCGAGACTCCACAGCTGGCGTTCACTGCACCTTTTGATCAATATGTCAATTGGGATAGCTCAGATCCATTTGCTTCCGACCTAGGTGCGCTCTCGCGCTACTTCGACGCTTCCTTGAGCCGAGGATAGGCGCTTACGTTCAGAGAAAACAGGCTCATTCGACTTTTTAGCCGGAGACTCTTTCCCTATAGATAGCTCCTCAATGTTTTGATTCCAAGCTTTGTGATTAGGAAGGATTGTGAGCAGAGGAAGATACGGGTGATCTTTCGCGAGGATTTGCTGTGAGCCTGTGAGGGAAGACGGCGGGAGCTTCAACTTACGCTCCTCAAATATTGTGTGAGTTGCTGGGCTTCTTGAAATGTATAAAGAAACAAATAGCTACCACCGTCACAGTTGGTGGCCACTGGCTGACATTCTCCCTCGGAAATTATGATATCAAGCTTTGTTTCCACGCATTGTCTACCACTTTCGACACTGAAACACTGGTGACTATCAAAGCTGCCAAGACAGACATAACTGCATTTGTCCCCCGCAACCTGTCCGAACTTGAAGATAACATGGCATTAGAACACCAATGGTCTTGAAGGGGATGCTCATTCCTCAAATATCTCGCGAAGCCACTAGGTAAGATGCTCGCACTAAGGTCACTCGACCGAAGGCACTTCATTCCCAATCTAGCGGGCAACTGGGACGGAAATGAATCGGATGCACAAGCGACAGACGCATTCAGTGGGGGCATTTGGTTCCAAATTGTATAGATGAATGCCCCTCCACAGATGCCTTGATAGCTCAGTTGGGAGAGCGTGCGCCTGAAGTCATTCAGGTTTATACAGCGCAAGGTCGCTGGTTCAAGCCCGGCTCGGGGCAATTTTTTTTTTCCGGGATTTTCTTCAGCTTCTCAGCGATGAGGTTCCTCTTTTTGCTCTGCGCGAAGAAGGCTGAAGAGACTTGATGGGATGCGAGAGCTAGATTGTCAGTGTCGTATATGTAGCACACTTCTTTTAACGGCACTCAAGGTCTTCTCAAGCAGGTTCAGAACAAACCTTTTACATATACATATAGAGAGTGGCCCAGCGCTTCGCGACGCCACTAATTGAATTTGAGATGCCCCCAGCGATACAGCACTAGAGCGAAGCTTGTGGACTTTTCTCCATGTAAATTAGAGCTCGACTATCGGAAAGCAACGGTACACGGGACTACATGAACGGACGACAGTATCTCGCGAGAATTGTCTCGACGCCTCAACGTCCTTCCACAAGCGCGCCTTCATGGTCTAGTTTGGTTCATGATTTCGGTCTCATACACTCGTATGATCAAGCTTGCTAGCTTGGGCAATCCGACGGTCCCCAGTTCGAGCCTGGGTGAGGGCATGGTAAAGTCAAACGCGAGCCTTCTCCGAGTGCAACGTTTGATCTCTTTTTATTGCTTACTGTTCCAGATGGAGCTCAACACTTGCTAAAGAAAAAAAAAACGTCTATAGAGGAGAGAGACTGGAGAGAGAGAGGTGGGTGATTGTGAGCCCAGGACGGCGACGGCGTCGTTTTTGATGTTCATACACGAATCGCTCGGCGTCGCCATGCATTGGAGAGCGTGTTCTTTCCCCTCTAACTCCCCAGTCCGCCAAGCAGGTACTTTGGCATACTGATCGAAGATGGAGAGTGGAGTCTCCGCTCGATCTGACATTTGGACCATTGGGTAGCCACGAATGTAGGTGACACAGATCCGTTCGAGCTCGAGGGTGGAGGCGTCGACGTCGACTAAAACGCTTTCAGCGGAGTAGCGGGAGAAAGTTTCCATAGGCGGTCTCTGAAGGTTGGGAGGAAGATCAAAGGGGAAGAAAGAGGCAGAAAGAAGACATGTACCGGAAAAGATTTTGGGCGCGCAACTTCGAGTGAGGCGTACCACGCGTTGTGATCAGAAGGTCATGACGCTCGTGTCTAGGCGAGTGAAGTACATACTCTGCGGGAAAAAAGTCCTACATACTCACACCACAACCGAGAGGTAGCTGTAACAAAATCATGCAAAGTCTTCTTACAATTCATGATTGATCGGATATAAAAAGCGTGTACTCCTTGTCGTTCTTCTTTCCTTCTTTTCTTCGCTTGAATTTCGCGCGCTCAGTAGTACATAACGGAATGCAAAAGTGGGTGAGGGTGTTTCTCCATTTGACTCGCGAGTATTTGATCCATATCTTGGTCGAGGTCGTTGCTGGCTTCGATCTGGGAGAGTTGATTCGAAGTTTGAGTTAGCGGGCGGAATGGAGGATTGGAGAAAGTGAAGGAGATGGAAGAATGGGGAAAGGAAAAAAAGACGAACAGCAGTACAAAGATCCAACATGGCCTTTCCAGCAATATGAGCTTGTTCATGATTATCCTGAATCTCGACGTTCAAGATATGTACCGGTCGATTCATGTCTCCTCCTCTTGTCAACAGGTCTGTCAAGTCAAGCCCAGCCCAATCAAAACGCAAAAATTAGTACAAACTCGACACACCGAAAGAAAAAGAGAAAGAGAAAGACGTACCATCACAAACAGCATCATAGCACCTCTCCTCGCAAGTAATGACGACATCCACGACATCATTACTTTCCTGCCACCTCTCCGGGGCCGCTTTAATCTTCCTATTCCTATCAATCATCGGCAGTAATCCATTCGCGGCGTACCTGTCCCCACCAAACCATGCATCAGTACGCGTCTCCCCCTCCCCGCTC
>JASZXU010000477.1:0-20560 GCA_035521515.1 Phenoliferia sp. Uapishka_3 | reverse complement strand
CCCCTTCCCTCCCCTCTCCTCCCTTCCTAGCAAACGAAAGCAAACTAACCAGTTTCCGTCCCAATAATAATTCCCTGCGGATTCGTCTACGTCTCAAATCAATCACTTGTCTCCCGTCAGCTTTTCCTTCCGCAACTCTTCGACAATCTTGCATCCGAGGGGAAAAAAAAAAACTCACAATAGGCGCTGTGGAGAATTGGAAAGTCCCACCGTTCGAATCCGTCGATTGACCGCCTGTCACTCCTGCAGCAGAAGTGGGAGTGCCTGTAGCCGCTGTATCGGAAGGAGAGGTGGCTGTATCGGCGACGGATGTTGGGTCGGCGATGGAGGAAGTGAGGAGTGGATCCGAGGAGGCGGTAAGTTGTGCGGCGGAAGTAGTGAGAGGATCGGAAGACGTCGTGAGAGGCGCAGAGGTGGTAGTGGGAACGTCGGAGGAGGAAGTGGAAGTGTCGGAAGTCAAGGGATCGGAGGTAGAGGAGGCTTTAAAGGATTCAGTACATTGATCGACAGCCATGGCCCAATCAAGATAGCAAAAAAAACCAAGGGGGAAAGAGAGGAAGCGATAAAGGAAGGGAGGAGAGGAAAGGGGAAAAAGGAATGTGACTGACCGCTCGTAGTATCCGACGAACTAGTACTAGTCGGCAGCGGAGTCGTCGAATCAGTAGAAGAAGGGATCGTAGAAGTTGGGATGGAGGAAGTGGTGATTGGCGGAGTAGTCGAGCTTGTAGTTGGTTGGAGAGTTGAAGTTGAGAATGTGGTGGGGGATGAAGAGGTGGTGGGAATACTGGTCGTTGAAGTGGATGTTAGGGAGGTAGAAGTTGATGTTTGGGATTGAGGAGAAGAAGTGGCGGTATTTGAGGACGTCGCTTTTCCCGTTGTGGACTTTGCGGAAAATCCGAAAATTAGCGCTTGCTCGCCCCAACCTTTCCCTTCCCGAAAGAAAGAAAGAGGAACTAACCGAAGTAGTAGGCGTATAACTATGAATAGTCTGACTAGTCTCCACGACCTGAACCCCACTTATCAAACTCGTATAAGTAAACACCTCCGTACTCAAACTAGTCCTCGCAACACTCAAACTACTAGCCGCACTCGCCGAACTCAACCTCGCCGCCGCGGAATTCTTCTCCGAATTCTTCGTCCCCAACCCCACTCCAAGACCCACCCCAAGCGCCACCGCTAAAGCCAACAAGCCCAAAGCAGCTCCTCCAAAGATCGCTAGTTTAGTCTTGTACCAAGGACGCTCTTCTTCCGTTTCCCAAAATTCACCCCCGTCAGGATTGTAGCCTCCATTTCCAAAGTTTTCGGCGAATGCACTCCCTCCCTGGGAATCTCGAGCAGAAGGACCGTCTGTAGAACCTGGGACCCAGAATGCCGAACTACCAGCCGCTGCGCCTCCCCCCGAATGACGGTTGTGGTGGGATGACAAGTCAACCATTTCTGGATCGTTGGCTAGTGGGACTGGAGCATAAGTGTCTGAGTAGCCGTTTGAAGTTGTGGGGTAGTGAGAGGATGGGTCGTAGGGCGCATCGTGGTATTGGCCGGTGGATTGGGAGTGATCTTGATACATTGGTGTGGATTGATTTGGAGAAGTGGGGAAAGTTGGAGAATGTGAAGGAGGAGGAGAGTCGATGTAACCTTCGTGAGCGAATGGATCTTGAGCCTGTGGATGCGGACATCGACCGGGAGTGAAGTGCGACGAGTTGGTCAGCGAAGAGCGGCGTTAGGGGACAGGCAGTGGAGGATTGCTTACAGCTTGTTGGTAGTAAGAAGAGTAGTTTGTTGAATCGTGAGCAGCTGCCATCTTGAAGTCGCCGAGTCGAGTTTGAGATTCCTTTTTCTACACAAAAGAATATTCGACACAGCAATCAGCGAGAAGCTCGGCGTTATAGAGCAACCTTTCTCTCATCCTCTCCCTATCCCGTACTCTCCCCTTATTCCAGTACTCTGTCTGTTCTCCTCCAGCCCACCAACAAAGCTCACCCGACTCTCCTGATCCGAGTCGACGTCATCACCTTCTTACAAACCCTTTTGCGCGCTCGCGTGCTCTCCTTCCTTTCAGGCACCCGCTTCCATAATTGGAAATACAAAATCGTCGATGCCTTGTTTGTTGTTTACATGTCCCATCCAAATCCATCCTTCATAGTCCTCAAAGACTAGTTTCGACAGCGAAAAGTGAGCTTACCGTTAGCGAGGAGTTTGAAAAGCGAAGGTTCGGGAAGGGCGACCTCCTGCGGTCTTGGCGGGGCTGTGGCTTAGAGCTTTTGGAGAGAGCAAAAGGAGGGGACGGCGGACGTGGGGAGTGTTTGGAGAGAGCCCTAGAAGTTGTATATGTGGTCTGGAGAGGTAGGGAGGAGTGAGGAGGAAGAAGGAGTGACGCGGGAGGTGTAGGGAGCAGCACAAGGGAGAGGCAAACAGGAGCGCACGGCTGTACTCCACGAAAAATTGGATTACGTAACCAGCCTTGGTTCCTATTTCCCCAGATTAAAATTGAACTACTTACCACTCTCCTGGCAAACGTTCTCGAAACTCCTCCTGATGCTAATTAAATCACCGGCTCAAGATGCTCAAGTCTCCTATGTCTCCTCGTAGGCTCTTGAGGGATGGCGATAAGAGAATCCGAGGCGGACGTTCAGACTTCAACGCCTCCGAGGTGACGCTGATGTACTCCCCTTTTAATCTCATTCCAAGACAACATGAGTGGTTCTAGAAGGGCAACAAAGTGGCGCCTTTTCATGCCCCACCCAACTCGAGCTCCTGCGAGGACAAGAAAACGCTTTCGTGGCTCTGCGAAGTACTTTCTCAAACGACGGCCGCTTTCATCGCACCCGGAGCGGAGTCAGACGTATAAGTTCCATCGAACCTGGGTATAAGATACATGATCAGACTGTAGAAAACCCAAGAGCGATGAGAGGCAAAACCACACCTCTCTCTCAGATGTTCCTCCACTGTAACAGCTTTCAACTTCCCCCATCCTTCTCCCATCCCTTTCACAGGACTGACTAATACATCCGAGTTACCATCTATCCCAGTCGAAGCCAATCAGCACGCAACTTCCACCCTTGAGCAAAGAGGACTCACCAAGAAAGAAAGGAATCGAATACCTATCTACGCCAGAAGTATTGTTGACACGATGCAGCGAGCTCTTATATTCTCCTCCCGTGTACAACGCCAACAGATCTCCAACATTGACCACAAACGTCCCTTCGGCAGGTTCGAGTGGGATCCAAGTCTTTCCATCAAAGACCTCGAGACCTGGAGCGCCAGACTGTCCTCAACCCCAACCGAATCAGCTTTCGCGTTCCAACAAATTGGAGAGAAGCGGTGGAGGAAGACGAACGGTGGCTAGGAGAGTGAGCAGCCCAAAATCGGTATGAGCCCCCGCGCCAATTTCGGCGACTGCAGGTGGGTAATGGAGTAGACGAATAGCGGCTGCTGGCTCGCGAGACAACTCATCAAACGTGTCCGATGGAAGACTCAATGAGAGCGCGATGACTTTCATGAGTTCTTTGGAGAGTGCGAGGAGGGACTCGAAATATCTGCGCGAGGCGGGCAGGTGGTCAGTGGTGGGGTTGGCGCGGGAGGGAAGGAGGATAAAGGGACGAACTCGGTCATTGTTTCGCGCATTCCTGGAACTTGGGATTCCGTTGGGTAGCGATTCGGCCCATGAGAGAACCTTGCAAAATATTCGTGGGTTGAAGAGATTTCAGCGCCGATCATATAGCCCTCTGCGCGCGCACGTTAGAAAAAGAAAAAGGGGACGTTGTTATGGGTTGTTAGCTTCTGATGTTGACGTGATGGGGATCGAAGGACACACCTTTCATATCAGCCTTCCCGACTTCTTCATTAGGCACTTCCACTCCCTTCACATCCTCGCGCGTAGCTATCGCGCCGTCGAGGACTTGGCCTCCCATTGTTGTGTATCCTCGATTTGACTCTGGATCTCTCGCCAGAGCTTCTTTTTCTTCTTTCGAAAGATCAAAGACTAGGCGAGTTATCGCAAAGGCGCGGGAGATGAGTTCTGCGGGGTGGGGATAAGAGTGAGCTGCCATGGACTTCGCAGCGGCCAGCGGGCGGGGTGAAAGAGAGAGAGAGAGAGAGACGGACCAGCAGAGATGCCGTGATCGATCTTCAAAACCCGATGGGGTCAGAGAACCTGATACAGCGAAAGATAAAGAGAAACGTACGATCTGAAAGAACCCATATCGACGAGCAGCTTTATCTATCGACTCTGCGAGCGCTTGACGGAGGGTTGGGTCGTGCATTCCCTTCAGGGAGAGGACTGGGGCTAGGAGTTCTGGGTCTACCATGGTGGAGGAGTCTGGAGGGGTGATGTTTGTGGATGTGGGTGAAGTGGAGGTGGATGGGGCGAGGAGAGAGAGATAAGAGATGTCAACGAGTGTGGGGCTGCGAAGTTGTCGGCCGAGTTACGTCGGTGGCCGAATTCGATGCCTTGCTTCCTTCCTGCCACGACCATAATGTGCATAGACTTCTCAGTTGTGGGTGCTGGAATTCACTCATAGTCCGCTGGCTCGAAGTTGGTGGTCGACGTCCCTTCGACTTCCGGCTCGTCCCCAGGAGAATTTGTGTCGTACGCCCGCCCAACCTCTCGTGCGTGACCATCAAGCTCCCAGCTTTCCCGATCTTTGTTCTCACTTCCTCCTCCTACCCTTCCCCCAGCGATTCGGTACCGGAAGATCCCCCTCTGCGCTTTAGTACTCAAGTCTCGCCTCCCCTCCAACTCATCTTCATTTACCTCCTACATCGTATCTCACGACATTCGACGCCCAGTTCGAGGAGCTCCAATAAATCAGAAGCGCAAACGAGACGTCAAGTTGGCGGCGGAAGAGGCAAGAAGAGGAGCCGTGATGTGGGGTGACGGAGGTGAAGGTGAATGATGGGCAAGGTCGCGGCGCGCAAGCCTTCGTAAACCCCCTTATTCTAAATCCAATTCTCATTCCTGAAGTGTAGGAAGTGAAATACGGTAGCGCTACCTGAACAGGACAGAGGCGTCAGTGCGATGGCCCCGGTGGGTGAGGATAAATGGCTGGGGAGAGTACAGGGTGCGTACCGCGGCATGGATGTCCATGAATGTTGCCAGGTGGTAGCTCAAACTCTTAGGCTGGGGTACGACTGAGGCGAGGTCAGCGCGAGGTCGAAGTCTTGGTCCAAGTCGCTTGAAGTCGCGTCGGCGCGCTCGCCTCTTGACATTCGACCATCGTAACGTCGTATCGACCGCATCCAAACGCTTTAACGCTGATCACCTACGTCTATACTCTATCCTCCTCCCTTCAACAGGCGTTGGGTTATGGATTCGCCCACGCCAAAGCGTCACAACTCCCCAATCCCGACTTCCAAAGTTCCAATCCATATATTCAACCAGCCCGGGCGCTACCGCTGCCGGCCACGGCCACGGCCACGGCCACGGCCATCTTGAAGAGACTCGGACTTCACACGAGACATTGCACTACCGCTAAACCTGCTTGCCGCTACCGTGCTGCTCGTTCGCGCGCTGACGTAACTGAGCGCTGGTCAATCTGCCAGAATCATCCGGGAATGACACGGTAGTGCTAGGAAGCCACTTTGCCACTTGACTGGATCAAAGGGGTGCTACGGCGGGAGGGTGACGGGCGAGATTAGACGATGAGCTTGGAGCGAGTGAGGGATGCTCGCGCGGCGACTTGTGGAAGAAGGCTTCTCATTTGGGAGGAGCAGAGGCTGAGGGAAAGAAGCTTGCACGAAGCTGGTATGTCAATTCTTCAAACCTGCGTTCACGGCGTCGGTGCAGAACTGCAACTGAGAGCACACGTCAGCAGGTCCATTTTCGAGGACGTCGGTTCACTCAAGATTCGATAGAAGAATTTGCAACACACTTCTCCCCATTAGAGTACACATCGATCCTTCCTCCGGACCTGTTCATAAAGTAACTCCTTCCTTCTGGAGACACGTCCATTCGCGCTGTCGACATGGTTCGTCTGGGCGTTTCGCAGTCAGTTCCGATGGCATTCTGCCAGCTCCCCGCAAGCTCCCATCAATACGACTCTCCTTCTCCAACGCGAGTACCGAGACCAACGAAGAACGGGACAAAGCGATCGTGGCTGAAGAAAAAGAAAAACAAAAACATCGGGATGTGCCGCAAGGTGAGCATATTCCGGTTGACCACGCCCAACGTCAGGCTCGAACTGACGACCACCAGATGGATCTTCTTAAAAGTCTGGGGCTCTACCAACTGAGCTAGCCGGGCTGATACGACTCCTCAGCATGCTCGTCTTCCTGTTCATATGAGTACTCCTCCCGCGTGTTTCTCGCTCTCTCCCTGTAAGAATCAAACATCTTCACTGAATTCCTTCCTAACCCTCGTAAGCCCCTTCGATAGTACACTATTCAACAGAAACGGCGCTAGACCTTTCACAATGACAGTCTCGCCTTCATCCGCCTCCAGCACAGCACCTACCTTCAAGAATGCCATCCAGTCTAACAATTCCCCGCTGTCCATTCTTAGAAGATTTGTGAGGCGCTCTAAACTTGTGAGGCCTGAGAGGAGAAAGAGTTGACTGTGGGCGGCGAGGGCGGGGGACAGGTGTGTTAGGAAGCAAAGAAGTGTGGGCTGAAATTCCGCTAGGGGTGTCGCCAGCTGAAGATGATAGGGATTGGGGACTATAGGAAGGATAGAAGAAGAAGGGGTAGGAGTGTTGGGCGTGAGCGACGGAGATGGGAGGCTATTGGCAACGCTGGCGACGACGTCCGGCGTGCGATAACGATGATGTAAAGGAGATGTCGAGTCTGGACGGGAGATTCCGGGTGTCTCAAGCTTAGAGCTTCTTGGCTGAGAAGGTGAAAGGGAGGGAAGGAGTGGTTCGTTGATATCTGGTTTGGCCATGAGGCTGTGTCGAGGAAGAAAATTTTGGAGTTCGGGTTCGAGCAAAGGGGTGGTCGTTTGGGGCTGATGCACTTTCGAATTCGAGGCAGTAGATTTCGGTTTGGTAGGTGATGGAGAGGAGGAAGCGGAAGGGGATGATGGGAGAATGCGTCTCTTTTTGCGCGGGGGCAACGCTGCCCGCTCCATCTCTTCGTCCTCTTCGTCCCTCGCCACACCCTTTCCCTTTCCCTGGGGCGTATGTAGAGGAATTATCTCATCCTCCGACTCCACGTACTCCCCATCGTCATCCATTTGAGCCACCCAGTCCGTCTCCGACCCGGAGTTCGCCACCAGTCTCTCCACCTTCCGCTTTTTGTGAGGGTGTCCAACCCGGGGTGCGCCATCCGTCGCCTCCACTCGGGCCAGCTTCTTCTTCATGCTTGATATAACCGCTTTGCCATGTTGTTTTCCATCACAAGTATGTAGTGTAAGCAGGCTCGTGATCTCAAACGACTCTTGACGCCTGCCCCTGATTCGAAAGGTGCATCTGCTGTTTGGCAAGGAGGGGACATTGCCGTTACAGCTATAAACGATATAATTCCTGCTGGATCCGGTAATGAAGAGGTTTGTGGGGGGCGAAGCGGACACTGCATGAAGGATGATCAGAAGTTGAGGGGAATCATCGGAGCGGACCTTTGAAAGGGCCAAGAAGACGAGAGATCGAGCTCACGAGCGTATCTCAAGCATGCGAGCTTGAATTCTTTGATGTTGGCGAACGTGTCGTGAAGCTTCAAGGACATGCTGCTTCCGAAGCGAGATCGCGGTACTGGACCCGTTGCGCTGGCTCAGCGACCGAATATGATGACCACTCGGCGTAGACGAGATACCTCGAGAACCTTGAATACGCTGTTCCAAGCGTTCGTTGTCAGAATGTCGAAGGCAAAGGAGGTAAGGAGGCTGGCGTGGATATCTTTTCCGAGGATGATAGGGATGATGCCACTTCGATTGTGCTTATTGCGATTGTTTCGAGTGTGGATCGGCTTTCAGAATAGTGATCAACACACAAGGATGTCAAAAATGTCTAGTTCCCGAGCTGCTTACAGGTGTCCCGCGAAGGAGGCGGCGGACATTCCTGCACCATCATTGTTGTCGCTGTGGTTTCCTGCGAAGACTCTCGGCGGCAGGGAAGCTTTTGGACTCGAATGATGGTGAACAACTCAGAGCCTGTACATTACGCGCGAACTCAGTCATTCTTGAAGCTTCTTCACATGACATGTCTGCATGCGAAAAGATGTCAAGGGCGAGGGTCGAATTCGGTGAGATGAGCTGAGATGGCCTACAACTTTGCGCGGGCTTGATCCAGGTGAAGCAAACAAAGTGAATGATTTAATTTACCTGATACTCCAAAGAGACAAGAACGATTACTGTTTATCGTGCTCTAGACAACGGGAAAGAGCAAAGTACAAAGGTGCCGGTAAATTTTCTTACAGGCTCGTTCGAATTCGTGACCCTGAATGAAGGTCTTCAATTCCGCGTTCCATTCCTCACTTCCCTCCTTACATACACTATCGTATACGTCAGCTTGTTGTATTGCTGAGTCCCGCTTTTTACTGCAGTATGCTTGCGAGGTCGCCTGTCGAGCGGCGAAGGCATCGCGAACGTCCTCAGTTTCGGGATTTTGAACGTGCAAGTGGTGGCTTGGAAGCAATTTCCTACCTTCGGTCTTATCATGTCATGAATCGTAATATACACGACGGGAGATTTTTTCGCTCGTCTTGGATGGTACGCCCAGCCGCTGGAGCGCTGGAGAGGGACCGTGCGGCTAAGTGGGTAGCGGAGTGATACGCGTCGTCATCTCTTTCGACCGGACGCCTACCAAGCAAGATTGCAGAATGGTGAGAAGCACCGCAACTCCACTTCCATTCACCTCCTTGCCACTGCACTTCACTCTTCTTCCCTCGCTCTCCTCAACTACATTCTCGTCCCCACTCCCTTGTCTCGTCGCAAACCTGCCCTACCTCGCGTCCTCATTAGCTCCAACAGTGCAAGACTCGAGGATAAGCCAAGCGACGGTACAAGTCGTGCGAATCCTGGACCCCGAACACCGAGAGCCGTTCATCTCGCTCTCGCGTATCTTCCATGCTTGCGATGTGTCGCCGGAGGAGGGTTTGGTGAGGTTTGAGTTGAGGAAGCCTGCTTATGACTCGAGTCTTGGAGGGTTGGCACCTTGTAAGTTATCGTCTGGCTTTGTACTTGAAGGCGCGCGTCCTGAGCTCACGAGGATTGGCATGGCGTGCAGTCATTGATATTTGGGTCACACTTCTCGAAGCAAGGAAGGTTGCGGAGGAGCTGGAAGTCATCGATCAATTGTCAGCTTTGTTGGAGTGGGAAACGAGGTCAGCTTGGAGCGTCGAAGATAAAGAGGAGGGCGGTGGTATAGTCCACAAGTTCGTCTTTTCATGACAGATATGTCTAGAGTCACTGACTTACATGTATAATAGCTGGAAGATCTCCTCAGATCGAATCGACCCCTCGCGGTACTCCACTTCCGCCATGCTTTCCACTCCCTTTCCGAGGATCCATCTTCTTCCGGTCAACTCTCAAGTTCGGACGATGACTTCCCCACTCCCCCAAGTTCCCGAATCACCGTTATCTTTCCCAAGCCTCTGGTCGAAGATTACCGAATGGACAATCTTGGAACACGAGAAATTTTTGGACTCTCAAGAGTCGCGCGAAGTTCGCTTGAACGCCAGGAGGAAGCTATCGCCCTCTACTACTTCACACAATACCACCTCTCCTTCCCCTTCTCGTTCCACAATCCCAGATCTTACACTCACTTCTCTCTACACATCCCTTTTCTCACTCCTCCTCCTAACCGACTCTCTCGACACCTCAAGCTTGGATCAGAATACGTTTTCCTACGTGCTCGGTCAAAGAGTGAAGATTGAGAGATTCGAGATTGGCGATCCGTCGAATCCGAAGGGAAAAATTGCTTTAGTGGATGCGGTCGGAAGAGTGGTTGGTCGCGAATGGAGGAGAGCCGAGGAAGCGCGATGTGGGATTGGCATTCGAGGTAGCGAGCGAGCAGAGAAGCTGGGAGGTGAGGATGAGGATGACGCCGGATCAGACAAAGTAAGAGAGGCAGCGATTAACAGGGAGAGATGGGAGAAAGCAATTGAAGATAGGCTGAAGATGGTTGAGGAGTCGATAGGCGAGGCTGTGGGATCGAGGGTGGATCCAGCGAGATTACCGAGGGCCAACGGGAATGAGGACTCGACTGAAGTTGACAGCCTTGGATGGGAGAGAATCCCGGAGTCCGAGATACGTGAAAAGATGATTCGCGAGTTGGAGGCGGAAAATGAAGAGCTCTACAAAGAGCTGGCACGCGCTCGCGAGTCCAACGCCGAGGAAGCGATCACCAGGACGCGAATCAAGAAAACGAATGTGAATGGAGTTTTGTATTGCTTGCTTGTGGGAGCCGTCGCGGTTACATTGGTGCCATATTGGAAAGAAGCAATGTTGTGCGTGTGGGGAGCTGCCGGACTCGGGTGCGGGGCTGCTTGAAGAAGATTGATGTCAAACAAAGAATCAGGGTATCGGTTTCGTCGCGTGGAAGCTCGAGGTCGTAGATTTCTCAGTTCGTAAGGACATAGCGACGGGCTTGATTGTTGGGATATAGGTCATCAACAGTGAGCACGGACGACGCCCGCACGGGTGGCACGGTATGCGCTTCAAGGCATCAAAAGCGCTTCATAGCTACCGCTTCGGCTGTAAATTTCTGTATTGACATTTTATCGAACTCGTGAGCAAGTGAGCCAGCCAGGGACGAGCAAGGGGGGGCACTTGAGACCGGCGCTCGCCACTGACGCATCTACAGACGGTCGGTGCGACGCAATTCCGTACGGAAGTCAGGAAACAGTTCCTATGCGGAACATCTGTGCTGAACCCCGAACTGAAATAGGAGCTTAGGTTCGTTCAAATCGTAACTGCAACGCATGAGGCTTGCTCAAGATGCATCCTTCGCAACCTCGTCGGCTGGAAGCTACAACGAAACTAGATGCGTCTCCGATTTCTCTTGCGCCAAGATAAGCAGCCTAATCTGTGATGCAATCCAGTTATCAAGATTTCGCCTTTGTGATTCGCTATGCCAAAGTATGGCGACAGATTGTTGCTGAGTGAGAAAAGTGCTAAATGCATCGACCGCCGCCTCAAGACACCCCGGTGGCATTTTGTCCGTCCGAGCATTGATTCAAATTCTTTATTCAGCTAGAACCGACCGAAAACCACAGAAAATGTTTTGCATTCATTGGCCCCATGCCAGACGGATACTTCGCAAACCACGCCAACTGCCCAAATACTTCAAACGTTCAAACCCCATACGCATCCTCCTTCGTCAAGGTAGGAAGGACTGCACCTCCCTCTGTGAAGTGGACTGTAACAACATCGACCGCAATCTTGTCCCTTTGATCGCCCTGCGAGTCTCGCTTTTCGCCACCAGCCTCTGCCTCCACTCCAGCCACCGTCTTCATTGCCAGCGTTTCGAATCCGTCCACGGTCGTGGTCCACCCTTGTTTCCACGTCGAGTTTTCCGGCTTTCGAGATCCGAATAATGCTGCCTTGCCGAACATCCCCGATGACTTCCTGCTCCTCTCGGAGGCGACGAGATTGCCAGACCCGGCGGTACTGATCTTGCCGGTGAGGAAGGCGCGGTGAAGAAGAAGGAATGACAAAGGCAGACAGATGGCGGAGACGATGTATCTGGCGGATCATTTTGAGCGTTAGGACTGGGTTCGCTCGCGTTGCGGGGAACGCCACTTCATGACTCGGTGGGGTTTCGTCTTTGACACCTAGGCTTACGGTGCAAGAAGGGTCGCGATCTGGGCTTGAAGTGGCTTGGTGTTGACCTTCTTGCCTATGGAGCAAATATGGTCAGACCTAGTCACGTAGTATACGACTTTCTTACCGTAATGGCCGACGAAGAGGTAATTGGCATTCAACACAGCTGTGGAAAAACGTAGTCAGGGGCCTCCTGCAAGAAACTTGAAGAGGGGAAACAAAACGAACTAGTGGAGCCGATGAAAGCTAAGCACATCCAAACTAAAGACTTGTACGTCTTCTGAATCGTAATCATGCCCGGAGCTCGTCGTGACTTCATTGACTGAACTGCCTTCGCCAGCGCCCAGCTATGCGTCCCCCCGACACCGATTCTGGGCACGTGAAAGCTTTCAGCCGGCGACAGGTAGACTGGAAAGTACAGTACTTACAAGAATATCTCTCCGGCGAGCCCCCATCCCAGAAGTAAGTAGAAGGAGTAGGCGAACCACCTGTTCGTTCGTGGTCAGTGCTGATTTTGTGATCCAGGAGTGCAGTTGGCGGACTTGTAGTATCTAATGATCAGATATGAAGCGCATGTCAGCGGATTCAGGACTCTAATTGGAAGAGATAAGCTCACTTCTGATAATTGACGTAATACACAACAGCATATTCAATGTGCGCGGTAACGAACGAAGCGTCGAAGGTGCCGTTGTACGCATTTTGTTCATCGTGGAGGAGATTATCGAGAGTTTGATAACGTCCCATACCCTACAAAGAGACATTAAAGTGCTAGTTAGCTCCCATAAATCATGTGAACAGCTTTGAACCCAAAATTCAGGCGCTAGAACGAACCTTTTCGTAATAGTTTGAGGCAACCATCGCAAGCGGTACAACACTGACGACTTGAAGGAATGGAACCATGATGCCGAGAGAGTTAGCGAAAGTGGCGGACATGTAGAAGGGGAAGTTTGATCCTCGGCGGTCTGTTCGTGATTTGATGTAAAGAATGTCTGCATCAGGTATCGGTCAGAAGGCGACAAACGGCAATCTTGACCGAAAGCAGCGCTCACGAGAAGTCATCAAAGACCAGCCTGCCACCCAGAATCCTGAAACAGCGTTGGTTCAGCCCATCTGGCTTGGATTTTGGCGCGAAAAACCTTAGCTCACCGACCATCGGTGCGATCCAAGGTAAAATTTGCCACTTGCACAGCGTGAGCTCAATCTTCCCAGCGTTCGCATATGCTTCCTCTATTGAAGGAGAGCACTGTCATCAGCACTGCTTCGAAATTTATACATTTGACAGTATTTCGCGGTGTACCCCAGAGATAACCTTGAAGGACTGGTCACATTGAAGTCAGCTCGACCCATTGACCATCGTGAAGCTTAATAACTTAGGCCTACATCCGAGCATAATAATAGCCAGAACAGTCCAAGCGTTTGTTGTGTGAGGGATGATATAAAGGCCGTCGGCTTCATGTAGTCGGAAGAGCCAAAGCCCCCCAAGCCTCCATCTTACGATCAGCGACGCAATAAGCATGAGGGTGGTGCTGCACGGAGAAGACGTCAGTGATGCGTTCCCGCCTTGTAAAAAGTCAGGTTATCATACAATGCCACTGCGGGGGTCGAATACTGTCAGCAAATGTCAAATTGGAGGGTTCTGGGTTCCAGCAAAGAAAGTACGTACTCAGCGCTGAGCAGACGTAGATTCCGTCGAGGAAGTGTGCTTTAGCAACTGGAGTGATCTGCTGCGCCAGTTCTGCCCGCACATCTAGGAAGAAAAAAGCTTAGCTGAGAGCAAGCATCATGAGAAATAGTCGGTGGTGCGCACACTTCCAAGGCTATGGAGGAGAAGGTCAGCACGATCGTAAGGCGCCCTGCGAAGAGAGAAGACCGACATTTGTGTATCCAGTTTTGTTCAAGTGCAGCTCGGCGATTTCGAGAACTCCTTCCTGGATGAGGGATCTCAGTACGGCAGAGCTTTGCTTTGAAAAGTCTGGTTCGGGTTACTTACAATTAATGAAAGAGCGTTGGCCGACATTGGACTAAGACTCCACCACGCGAAGACACGATCTTGGAGACACAAAGGAGAGAAAAGAACGAGAAGGGAAAAGCCGAAGGAAAAGATGTAGCTTGGAAACACAGGATGCCAGAGTGATGAGTTGAAGGGTGTTCAAGGAACAAAGGATTGTCAACCGTCCGGCTGCAGGGAGGCGGCCGGGAACCGTGTCGAGAAGCATGAGGAAGGGCCCGAAAGGGGGTCCGATTTTGATTTGTGAATTTGGAGGGAGATGAGGGAGACTTGGACGGTTGTATTCCACCTGTTCAACCACAAGAAAGTTGAGTGGCGCCCCATATGACTATATAAACGTTCGCACTAATGATCACATGGTGGCGCGCTAGGTCTTATCTTGCACTAATAGCTCAAGCTAGAAGATCCGCAAGTGAAGAGAATCGGTCAACGTTCGGCGCCCCGACGTCCGCCACGCTGGGTACGCCAGGCGTCCGGAGGCAGCATTGCAGGTGTTCGTGCTCCGTGCTCCAAAGACAATTCCGAGTGACAACGGGACTTGAGGTTTCATTGGTCCTGCTGTAGCAGAAGAGTAGATGTAGAACGTCAGTTGTGGCTCCTGTTTGAGATCTGGCGTTGAGATTGAAATCTTGAGACGACGAGACTGCAGGCTGCTCACGCTGCGGCCTTCTCCACCCGGACGAGGCTGTCGCTGTTCTCTCGCCTCATGCATCATGTATTCGGGTTCACCCTCCTTCCGAATCTTCTGCTTCATCTCTCTTCCCTCATCACAGCCCTCTTAAAAATACGGAACCCTCGGACACCCACTCGCTCCCCCACGCTCTTTCCCTTCACTTTCTCTTCCGCCACATCTTCCCAGGTGAACCGGTGAAAGACCAACCTTTGATTGGCTCGGATGAAGGCTTCGCTTCTTCTTGCTTCGGCGCTTGCCCTCGTGCCAGTAGCTTACAGCTACAATACGACTCTCGCCCTACTTCTTGCCAGTGAAGTTGTGACGGACTTTGAGTGTAGGTCGATTTGCGAGATGTTATGGATGCTGATATGTCTCGTACTGACCATAAATTCTCCAGCCGCGTCGAGCTGCGATGATTGCCTGAGCCTTTTGGTTCCAATCCAGGCGCTCGCGAACGTCGGTGATGATGCTTTCATCGCTGTTTGGACCACCTTGTGCACCGAGCTTGGCGTATGTTCATCTCTAGCGTATGAGGGGAAGACATGTGGCTGAAGATTGCAAATCATGACATACAGCTGGGAAGTGCCGCACTCTGTGCTGGAGATTTGGCGGAGCAGGTGAGCATTTCTAGTCCCGTATGAAGACCTTCGTACTCACACACTTGGAAGGGGCCCATTCTCGCCCATTCTCTTCGTTCCATGGACTTGAGCATCACCAGGACACCCACTCTTTTCTGTCTTTCAATGTGAGTTTCCGCGAGTCGTTGAGACGACTTCTGAAATCATTTTTTCCTGCCTTTCGTCAGTTTCGGTCTCTGCCAATATGTAGGTGGACTTCTTTTCTTGTTTGAAGGCGGCATCAACAGCTGATTCCCTTCTTCGACATCAGCCAACTGTTCTCGCCCACACTGTCAAGTTCCCCAAGTCAAAGTCAAAGAGATCTGCGGAGAATTGTGAGTAATTTTGAATTTAATGGATGATATCGTCAGTTAACTTCGCTGACTTCGCATTGAAAAGTACTTGAGGCTAGACATAAAGACACAACTTCATCAACAAAACACCACGGCCACACATCAAAGCATCAAACATCGTCAACAAAACACCACGGCCACACATCGAAGCATAGCACAACAACTACGCAGCCTCACAAAACAGCAGAGCAGACTACGGCACACGTCTCTGGTAAGTGTACTAAATCCCGAAGCATCTTGTAGATACTAATGTCTGGCACCAATGTAGTCCCTACAAAAGTGAGCAAGCGCCGAGCTCCCGTTCAGTGGGTCCATGTCTCGGACGTTCACATTGTGGGTACCGTTTGACTCTCGATTGAGAGCATTCGAATGCTCACCTTCCCACTCGCAGGATCGATTCTATCTGGTAAATCATAAGCTGGCGTCATCGTTCCTTTCCTAACCCCATTGTGATAGCCCGGCTCCTCTACAACGTGTGATTTTGGCATCTGCTGCCGCAATTTCGGCGAGTCTTCGATCGTCAATGTTTCATCCCCAGCCGGACCTGTAAGCTTCGGTTAAAAATTCTTCAATCTTTGGATGCTGATGCTGGCTTTGTATCAGTTCGGGAATGACAACGTAATTTCTTAGCGCCTTCAAGACTACCCCTGCTGACTGCTATCAGATCAGTGCGACGCTCCCGTCGACCTCGCCAAGAGCATGGTTTCCGCCATCGAAAGGATTGCGCCCAACCGAGTCGGTGCTCTGTTCACCGGAGACATCGTCGAGGGGGCCGTCTGGGTGACAAACGAGACTGAAGTGATTGGCGACATTACTGCTTGGAACGAAATGTCCATTCCCACTTGTAAGTTTCGAGATCAATCTAAAGCATACCCAAATCTGATCATATCTCATTCCAGACCCCGCTGTTGGAAACCACGACTCTTCGCCGGTCAACAGCTTCCCACGAAGCACGTCGACCGCAGGGTGGAAGGCGTACGCCTGGCTTTATGAGCTTTGTGAGTGTTATTTTGGGAAAGACTCGTTCCATGTCCAACCAATTGCCTGGTTTCCAGCGAGTCAGTGGGCTCCCTGGATTGGAAAGAGTGCCTCGTCGTTGGCGCAAAAGAACTCCGGTTCGTACGCACGCGTGCACCCTGGTACCAACTTGAAAATCATCTCGGTGAACACCAACTTTTGGTACCGCCAGAACTGTAAGCTCTCTTTCTATAACTTTGACAACACTTTCGCTGATTCGTTACTGCAGTCTGGCTCTTCGACCTCGACTACCCTTCCTGGGACCCCAACGGCATACTTCAATGGATGGTTGATGAGCTGCAAGCTGCCGAAGATGCGGGCCAGCTTGTCTGGATTAGTCAGTGGTTCCATTCTCATCTCTGTTCGGCTTTGCTAACGTACTATTTTCACTGGTAGTCGGTCACATGCATGCTTGCCCTCGATGACCCACCCGCACTGTCTCGCTGACAGATCTATTTACCACAGGCCCATGGGAAAGGCTGACACTATGCACGACCAGAGGTGAGCTCGACTTCGGGATTTGCTCTGACGTGTATTCTGACATTCTTCCACCCTCAGCAACTACGCCGATCAAATCTTCCAGGCAAATTTTCCTCTCTCGCTTGCGAAGCTTGCGAAGACATGTCTCACATTTTTTTTTTACAATCATAGCGCTACAAGGACACCATCGTCGCCATGTTCTTCGGTCACAGCCACAAGGAGCAGTTCGAGATTGGATACTCTGACTGGTCCAAGCAAAGCGCTGAGACCGCCACTGGGATTTCTTTCGTCACTGGCGCGCTGACACCGACCAGTGAGCGGACACTCTTCCACTCCCTAGTCGGATTGACACTGACTGTTGGCTGGAAAAAAAGGCGGAAACCCTGTCTTCCGTGTTTACGACGTTGACCCGGACACTTACGAAATTATGGACCACAAGTCGTACATTGGTAAGCTTTACCAGTCCGACTACAAGCTCGCACGGTGAACAGAAGCGGATTTCGCCTTTACAGCCAACTACTCGTCTCCATCTTTCCAGAAAGACCCCGAGTGGTACCTCTACTACTCCGCTCGCGATTCCTAGTGCGTGTACTTTATCGGTGTCACATTTGACATCTCGCTGAACCCGAAGAAAACCAAGCGGACCTATGGTCGGCCTACAAGCTGATGAAGCGCTGGACCCTCCGTTCTGGCACAGGCTCACTGAGCACTTTGAGTCGAACTCGTGCGTCCTTTTCCCCTACTAGGCGTTCATGGGTGAGGAACAAGCGCTCATTTCCTCTAACCTATCATTACTTCAGGGATGCGTTCCAGCTTTGGAATACTCGTCAGTCCAGGGGAGGAAACGTTGACTCTTGCACCGGCACTTGCGTGAACACCACTATCTGCGACATGCGAGCTTCTCGCTCGGAAAACAACTGCGTGAGTCAGGGGAATTCCTCTTATCGGCTCGCCCACTCACCAATCTGAATGAAAGGATACCGCTTCGGAGGGCATCGCCTTTAACAAGCGGTCACTCGATTCCAGTGCCTCCTCCGTCCTCGTCAAAGCGAAAGACGAATGTGATCACGCCGGAATCGCCACAATGTTTTCTGGAATTGCTGCCAGCATCACGACCTCGGTAAGTTGGAGTTGTATCTTTCGTCCACTCGCAGGTTAAAACTGACTGAACGCTTTCGTCGCTGAACAGAACTCGGCGGCCATCAAGAAGGCGCTTACCGGTCTGGCCTAATGAAGGGAATATGGATTGCGAGGGAAGCTCTCGAGCATTCTGCCGCAGAATGTGTAATAAGCTCTTTTACACACAAAGCGGGTATAATCTGTTTTCCTCAACGAGAGATCAACCACTCGTGCGACCCACCTCTCATCCTTCCAAACTCAGCAAGTCGCCTCGCAATGAATCTATATCTCAGCTCCTATAGATCGAGTTCATTTTGGTTTGAAGCGCATTTTGGTGGTCTTTTGCGACTTCGGCTCCGCAGACTTCCCATCTCCACCCTTCTTCGCAATATCCCATGGCTCGTATTTGAGATCAACAGCGGTATTCGGCTCTGCCTTTTTAGCAATGCTCGCCGCCGCTCTCCTCGTATGGATGCCCCCCATCGAACCCCAATGGTACCAATAGTGCGCATGTGGGTGGGGAGTAGGAACGAGGAGGTTTTGGCTCGTGCGAGGGAGGTGACGAAGGTGTGAAAGGGTGTCGAGGTGCTCTGGTGGAGCTTGAGTGAGATATGAGGTGTCGATTAAGATTTTTGGTGGACCAAGGATTGTGTGAAGCTTCGAGCTAGCTTGCGGTAGTGTGATATCGTGAGCGGCGCGGGAGGTGAGGGCTTCCGAGCGAAGGTCGTCGGCGCTGACTTTCGCTAGCTGCCTATCGACCTTGAGAGTTGGACGAGGTCGACTTATCTTGAGGAGAATGGGTGTGGTCTTCGCAGAGGTGTTCCTTTTCGGGCTGGTAGAAGAGGGATTTCCAACGTGTGTAGAAGACCTCAGGGTGAGCATCTACGGTGGGTGAGCGTCGAGTCAGCGTGAGGCTCGTATCGCAGGCTGTGGCGTATGCCAAACTCACAGTGAGAGATGCTGGCAGATAAGGAGAACTCTGCACTGAGGGGGGGAGTGGTACGCGGCGATGAGGAAAGCAGATCGCGGTTGGTGAGGACGTCGAAGGATGCGAAGGTGGGTGGGTGTACTCGAGTTTAAGCTATGAAAGTGCGCTCAGCTGATACCGCGTGCGGATTTAGGACGTCGAAAACGGGCAGGGGAGGAAGAGGAGAGAGGGAGCGCGTGATAATCTTTGCTTTTGGAGTCGTGGAGCCGTTCTGGGAGCCTCAGTTCTTTTGGAAAGGATTTGAGAGAAGGCGTGGTTTATTTTTCTCACATTTTATCAGTTCCGAGGGGCCCTGGGAAAAGGCTACGAAGAGTGATATCTTTGACTCGAGCTTGTGATGCTAAGAGGCGTCGACGGCCTCCAGCACTAGCAAAGTGGGGTGGTGATTAAGCAGTGAGGTTGGTGCTCCGTGGACAAGCTGTGTTGGTTTCTGAAGCTCTTAGAGACTTTTGCTGCAAGTCTAATGGAAACAAGCGCCCGTAGTTCGAGGACCTAAACAAAAACGTGCAGCTTGGTGGACGATTACGGTCAACTTAATTGAGGAGGTTTCGACACGTGCGGCGTGTGAAGTTACAGGATGTTCATGCTAACTTCAAAATTTTATATCAATGTATCAACATCAAGCTGAGGAAAACAAGTGTGAGCAATGAGGTCCACTAACCTCTCTCTATTTGGTTGCCCCCTCACCAACGCCACCATCCATGTTCAGTTTGCTTTGCATGCATGAGGTCCCGGGTTCGATTCCCTGGTCCTCCCTCTTGTCCGTTTCGAAACCTGAAGAAAAACGAGAGAGCGTCTGAAATGCGCAAACATGATTACTCGGTGATCTGCCATGTCGAGACATCGAGATTTAACCCACTCGATCAACTTTGATTCTGTGGCTCACTGATAATGGCACTGCCGATTTACGCGGTTGAGAATCGTGATTCCTAACTTCAGACCTCTCAAGAGTGTCAGAAGGGTTGTGCACGCGAAGGCGAGCGTTCGTAGACTTCCAAGGTGGAGCGGATATCTCAAGATTCAACGCCCGCAACAGGAAGTTTTCCAGAAAGGATCCCCACCGGTCCACGAATTCTCAACGGGTAGAATACTGCTACAAACTCGTGTAGATCCTACAAGTGCGGACGATTGACGATACGGAAGGGATCGAAGAGCTGTTCCTGGGATCATCGCCAGCTTACGATAATGCCACCTGCATCTGTATGGACCTGCTCCATTTATCTGCGTCAATTTTGTAGAACATGTTGGGCTCCTGTCAACCTTGCCTGAACTCGAGATAATGGGGGCCACATTAGGTTCACCCGGCTCAGGCTTCCCGACCTCGTAGCGAGTGCTGACTGCCAAGAAAATGTTTCGCTCCTTATCCCTCTCTCCTGCCACCACTCCTCGAGACCAGAAAGACCCGAAAGCTTGACCGCATTACATGACCCCTCGTATTCCACCCTTCTTCACGGGAGTGATGCCGGACACTCCTCCCTGTTCGCCACCGACTCCCACTGCAGCACCATTCTCGTCATCCTGCCCATCCACACCTCGACAGCGAGCACTTGAAGATTATCAAGACTGGGATGGCCCAACAATATGCTCGACTCATACCCTTCCCACCCCACCTC